>CM034044.1:11474430-11667738 GCA_019804595.1 Bruguiera parviflora
TAATGTTATTTGGTCCAACTGCTATTCATCTGGTTACTTGGTTTCACTTTTTCAGAGGGAAGTTTGCAGCTAAGATTTGTTGTTTCTTTTAGGAAATGTAAGAGAAAAGTTTCCTCTTGAAATGGCTGAAATCCAAGGTGCTGTAGTTGCAGCTGATATCAATGATGATGGAAAAATTGAACTAGTAACTACTGATACCCATGGAAATGTTGCTGCATGGACTTCACAAGGAAAAGAAATCTGGGAGAAGCATCTTAAGAGTCTTATTTCCCAGGTTAGTTGCTCTCTCTCTCTCTCTCTCTCTCTGAGGTGATTCCGCAAAGGCGTGAAAGGAAGTGATCTACTGGTTTGTCTCATGTAAAAAGTGCTCGTGTTATCTGTTGGGGTATACTGTTCTCCCTTTAGAATTACCAGATCAGATGCTATAATAACTTTACAGTCTGCAGTTTAGGTAATGTGCCATGATTAGACACAACCAAGCATGCACTTTCAATTAGACAGGACAACTTTTAGTTTGATACAAAAGGAGAACAATTTTAATATGATGCTTTTGAACAAAAGATTCTCTTGTAATGCCTTGCAATATTTTCTGTAGGGTCCAACTGTAGGTGATGTTGATGGTGATGGTCATACTGATGTTGTAGTTCCAACTATATCTGGGAACATATATGTCCTTAGTGGCAAGGATGGTTCATTTGTCAGACCCTATCCATACAGAACTCATGGGAGAGTGATGAATCAAGTTCTTTTGGTTGATTTGAGTAAACGAGGGGAAAAGAGCAGAGGACTCACTCTTGTCACAACATCCTTTGACGGTTATTTATACCTTATTGATGGACCTACATCCTGTGCTGATGTTGTTGACATTGGAGAAATTTCGTAAGATATATGTTCTTTTATGTTGTGAGTTGTCTCTCATCCCTTGTATTATCTAGTCATCCGAGACGTGGATACCTGCATTGCAGGTATAGCACAGTGTTGGCAGACAATGTTGATGGTGGAGATGATCTTGATCTTATTGTTACAACAATGAATGGAAATGTCTTTTGCTTCTCAACTCCTTCTCCCCATCATCCCCTTAAGGCAGGATTTCTCTTAAACTTGTTCTCTAGGTGTTTTCCTATTCTGGTCCCTTTGCACATTCAAAATTACATATGATGCAATTTCAGGCTTGGAGATCAGACAATCAAGGAAGAAATAATGTCGCAAATCGTTACGACCGAGAAGGGGTCTATGTGATGCCTCCATCAAGAGCTTTTCGTGATGAGGAAGGGAAGAACTTCTGGGTTGAGATTGAGATTGTAGATAAATACAGATTTCCCACAGGGTTCCAAGCTCCTTATAATGTAACTGTAAGTTACTTCTTCCCACAACGGTTCAACAGCTACATAAAATGTACAATGATAGTAATCAATTTCAGTTCAAAAATTGCAGACAACTTTGTTGGTTCCTGGAAACTACCAAGGTGAGAGGAGGATAAAGCAAAGCCAAACCTTTGACCGTCCAGGAAAATATCGGATAAAACTGGCGACAGTTGGAGTAAGGACTACAGGAACCGTTTTGGTGGAGATGGTTGACAAGAACGGTCTTCATTTCTCGGATGACTTTTCCCTTACGTTCCACATGTATTATTATAAGCTTCTGAAGTGGCTTCTGGTCCTTCCAATGCTTGGGATGTTCGGCTTGCTTGTTATCCTTCGTCCGCAAGAAGCCATGCCTTTGCCATCTTTTTCACGGAACACCGACCTGTGACTTCATCCTATGCCTGCATCGCATGTTTCGAGCAACGGAGTTGAAATTTGGAATTTTCTCAGTAATACCACATAATTGGAAATTGAATGCAATTTTCAGGGCCAATATAAATGGATCTTGGGCTATTCTTGGAATCGACAGGATTTTAGGCGGTGTATTGCTTTGGTCCTATTTTAGGTCGCGTAATGTGCAACGGCGAAACTTGTAACATAATTATGTTTGAGAGGTGTAGTGTTGATGCCTTATACCGAGACAATAAAAAAGAAGTTAGCAAATTCATCTTTTATCTCGGCCTTTAAAAAAACTGATGGCCACTTGCACCGGAAATTTTCTTTACTGGAATTGCACTGTATAGAAGTAGCACGTCCCATCTCTCAAGAGGTTGAATTCCATCTCCTCTAAAACTCTCGAAGGGACACACTTGCTCGGAGCCCCGTCCTTCGCTTGCTCGCAGCCACGCTTACACGCGGACGTTCGTACTGCTGTGTTGATGAAATATGTTCGTGCGTAAGACCTCCACTCTCCAACACGTGCGTTCTGCAATTAGCCTCTGACTGTTAAAAAGTACTGGCAGACAGGCGATGTTCTTCCATCTCTCGAAACCCACGTTGCTTTTTCTCTCCGAGTTCCTTGCAAGTTGCAAGTTACTCGACCCGATCCGGCAATCGGCATGTTCTTGATGTGCTGCTTGGCATTAGCATTCACTATTGAGACCCAGCGTTAGGGGACAGTCAACTTCGTCGAGCCTTGGTCATACAATTGGGTATGCCCGTACCTCCAACACAAAGCCATGGACTTCGTCAGAAGCATATTTCACTATACATCATGTATACCGTTGTGATCAGCGGACGCGGTGGTTTGCACAATAAAACCTTATTGTCACAGAGTTAGAGGTTGATTGAGCTAACTTATGCGGCACTTAGTATGAGCATTTAGTAGGTGTATTTAGTGAGAGAGAACTTTGCTGAGCTGAGTAACTTTTGGGCCAACTTTGAGCAACTTCGTGACGTAATGTTGCAAAAAGCAGACATTTTACCGTCGCAGTGGATGGTGATCGCAAATTGCTCGTCAATTCTTCATATAATTCCACTGAAACATTTTGGAAATAGACGCAAATAGAAATGCCTTCTAATCAATCTGTTGAATCCAAGAACCTTTGTGAAAAATTTCTGCGATTGAAAATGTTTAACAAGAAGAAAAGCAGTGACAAGTCGTAAAGAGACGGGTTCTAGAAGACATTAAAGCGCTCTAATTGCAGGATAAAGATTATTTGATGATCACAACGGAATACGCTTACACCATGATCAATAGCTCTGCAACAAAGGCCTTTTCCCGATGCCCAAAAGTGACGGGAATTTTACCTTCCACGAAGAAGTGGCTGCACCGAGCGAAGCCATACCCAGGTAATGGCACAAATAACAGAAACCACCGATTGAAGATTAACGAATACAAAAGACACAGAATACTCGCAAGTGTGCCCACAAAATGCCAACGCCTTGTCGATTGTTTCGACTGTTGGGTCATGTAGAAAGACTAGAACTCTTCCAAGCTCCTAAAATTCCATACCTCAACAGGCAACCGAAAGAAATTTTTTAAATTCTAAAAAAAAAATAAAAAACCCAATTCAATTTTGCTTTGCCTTGTCGCAACCCCACGGACAAAATCTTGATTGTTAGATGTGATCTTGAAAACCCAAATAAGAAATAGAGCCAAAAATCCCATCTGGGTTTTGACTAGCTGGCAATGACAGAAGGATTTAAGCTTTGTGGGAAGGTGGTTATGATTCAGAGTTGAAAGATACGTCGATGGGGTTGGCTGCAAGTTTCGGAGATGAGATTACGTCGGAAACTTCTTGAGTCAGGAATTGCTGCTTTGTACTTTCGACATGATTGGAGATCCAACAAAAGCACAGATCTAAGCTTGGGGGCGTCGGTTTTGAAAGCCGGGGAATAGTTGTTTTCTAATCTACGTAGGCTCTTGCTGTCTCCACTGCAGCATCCACTATCATTTCATCTATAAGCAATGTGGGAGGACAATTCATTTTATTTTCGGGTCCCCAAAAAGAGAAAATAAAAATTGCATTTTTTCAACAGGTTATCCATATTTTGTTTGTAGGTTCCCCAGTAGGCTTTCCCGTTAGCCCAAATATGACCAGAAAACCATTTACGTTATGTGAGTTGTGAAGCAACACAGAATTTTATATGCTGTTCGATTGGAGAACAAAAGGAACTTCAGATGCTAGTGTTTTTTTTTTTCTTTCCCCTCTCGCATCACTAAAAATTGGTCTGTTACAATTTGATTCATTATTGTGAACAAAATAGTGAAAGGATTACTTATGTGCCAAAGGCACCGCAAAGAATAACCTGTACATGATCAATTTCTCCACTCTCTGCTCCGTGCCTGCATAACTGACCAAAAAATATTGGATCCTGCCAACTTATGTTCAACGGTCTTCCTTTTCCACTTCAATTTGCACGATGCAACCTAATTCCGGGATTGCCCCTTGTGGATACTTTGTTTACGTCGAAAATGAGTCTAGAAAACTCTTTCTCCTGTAGCATACAGGTTCCAAAATATGGTAGTAAGGAAATAAAGTCCGGCCGTGACAGTGAGGAATGCCTGGAAAGACCCCAGCCACTGGACGAAAAAACCTGTTCCGATGGTGCTGATTATTGCTGCTAGTGTCCCAGCTGAATTTGAAATTCCTGTATTATACACATTATCGAAAGTTAAAGCCAGACCGAGAGAAAAATTGTTCTCCTCATGACCCAAAAAAAAAAAAAAAAAAAAAAAAGAAAGAAAAATTGTTCTCCAATCATCCAGTTTTAAACCTAGACCAGGATCCAAGAACTTACCATGGAGAAATCCTGCGTACCGAGGTGCTATGTCCTGATCACCAAAATAACGAAAAGTACATCAATATACAGGTGATATAACCTCCGAGAGAAAGCAGCGAGTTCAGTTATAGAGCTGAGAAATAGGATGTATATTTTCAGGATGGATGGAGCTTAGCTTACTTGCATATTGAGAAGAAAGCCAGCTTGGCTGAAAGAGCTCAAACTCAGGGCTGCCGTGAGGAAGACAGCTGCAATTACTGGTGTCTTCACATTATATAGACAGAGCAGAGACACTCCAGGTCCGATGAATCCAATGGACTGCATACGTGCAATCACACATTAGTTTTAGTTGGCATAAAATGAGCACCGACAATCTTAATTGAATCATAATTAGAAACTTCAAAATCATTGTGTCGGGTGTGAGTTTCCCTACCAATAACGAGGATGCTCATTTGAGTCAGATGACTGGTAGAGAACTTACCTGCATGATCTTTCGGACTAATGTCACAGAGTAACCCGCCTTGATGAATGAATCAGATAATGCTCCAGCAATGTAGCCAGAGATTGCCATTGTTCCCCATGGAACAGCACTGAACCAAGCCGCTTGCTTCAAGTTTACATGAAAAACCTGCATTCATCTAGAGACATGAACTCCACCGACGAAGATATTCAACAGCCAGTTAACAGGAACACTATGCTTCCACATTATCAGCAAAATTAAACATCCAAGGACTAATACTTACAGTCTTGAAATAGACAGGCATCCATGACAGAAGGACAAAATACCCCTGTGATTTGAACAATGTTGAGTGTTAAGTGCTAACTGAAACTCAGGATTTACAGATGAGAGCATCATCAACTTAATTTTCAGGTAGTATAACTCACCCAGTTGTTGGTTATATTAGCTAAGATAATTGCCCATGATGGTATTTTTGACAGCAGAAGATGTAGTGGCGGAAGCTGCCCATTGTTTGCTGGAGAATCTGTTTTACCAGCTTGGATTAGTGCCAACTCCGTTTTAGTGACAAAAGGACTCTCTCGAGGATCACTTGTAACACCAGCTGCCCATGTTGTCAACCATAGCAGCCCAAGAGATGCAAAGAAAATAAATGGACCAGAGATTCCAATGCTAGATAACATGATTGGAGTTAATAGAAAGCCAGTGACATTGCCAAGATGAAATCCAGCCATGGAGATTCCAACTGCACTTGCTCGCTCATTGCTTGGAAACCACCTTATGGCAAGTTAAAACATGTAGACATGCCTTTAGAACAGGGAGTATTAATTACTCTTTCCAATTCCATTGGAGGGCATTAGATGTCATTACCTAGATAAGAGGATGTTCATGGAGGGCAGGGCAACACCCTCTGCGAGTCCAAAGAAGGTGCGAACAGCCAATAGGCTGGCAATTGAGTGATTAGCAGCCCATGGAGTGAGGAGGGTAGCCAAAGACCACAACGCCACTCCCCATGCCATTACTCTTTTGCCTCCATACTTGTCTGCCAAAGCTCCTCCTATGACTGATGAGAAAATGTATCCCCATAGAAAGGATGACTTCAACCAATCAAGCACCAAAAAGTATCAGTACCCAAAATTTCAATAGGATTCTACATTAAATCAGACTGGTATTTGAGAATGTAACCAAAGTAAATATTAGCAAGCCAATTTTCTTTTTCTTTTTTTTTAATTTTTTAAAGTCATGACGATAACATCTAAAAAGTATGTCCTAATGTCACATGCATCACTACATGTTACCTCACTAGCTGTTACAAAAAGTATCCTTGATGCGCCAAATAAAGAAAAATAATTTAATTGATCTCAATTAAACACTACACATTGATTAATAATCTAAGCATTTATCTTTAAATTTTTAAGTTCAAATCTTGAATAAGTGGGGTAGAATTTATAAGAAAAAGGCACGTTGTGAAGTTCAAAAGCTACCAATTTTCTGCAAGTAAATAAAAAAATAAAAAAGAAAGTCATTTTTCATAATAAGAAAGTTTTGAGTTTGAATTACAAATTATAAAAAAATAAAAATAAAAATAAAAATTATCCATAGTGATATGTTAGATAGAAAATATAAATAAATAAATAACAATAATTATACACAGTGAATCTTAAAATCGAAAAAATAATGATAATTATCACTAGTAAGTAAATAAAAGAACAAAAAGAACGCGGTGACGCAGGAGAAAGCCCAGAGCAGCATGATCCACGTGGCAGCATGATCCACGTTTGTCGGGCGAGTTAGGTAGGTGAATGACCTAAAGCGATGCCGCATTTTGCAAAATGTAGGGCCCCATGCGGGGGCTTCGGTTGGTGTACCAACCCACTGACGCGTACGCACGAACGCTACACTGTATGATTTCGCAATTTCACCCCTAAGAAAACACAACTTCGCAATTTTACCCCCAAAAGAAAATAAAACTCTGATTTTAGTTTTGCAAAGATTCAAGGTTTAACATGGGGTTTGGCTGGAGGATTCAAGATTTTAGTTGTGCACAGGCGGCGAACCAGAGGAAGAGTCAGACCAACCACGAGATAGGATTGCGCATGGACTTACCTGAACGATGCCGAGGAAAGAACTGGACCAACCATGTTCGGCGGCGAGAGGAACAACGGCAACAGACATTACGACACGGTCGGCATTGCAAAGGCACATGACACAAGCCGTTAAAACCAACACCTTGAACCTCTCCGGAATGCTAGCCACTTTAGCGTCTTCTCTGCCTCCTCTTCCTCCCATCAGCATTCCTCTCTCTATGCCCTCTGCCGTACAGCTCACCGAGCACCCACTCTGCCTATTCTCCTTCAAATGTCCCGCCGTCCATCCTCTTGGTTTTAACACAGAACCCTCCCATTTGATGGCCTTTGGGAGGATTCCGGGATCCGATCTCAACTGGGTTCTTCTGAAACGGATCAAATTTGATTGGGTGTTGAAGGAACAAGAATAAGAGTTTGGTGAGGAGGAAAGGAGCACAGACTTTGCAGCCATGGCAACAGAGATAGGAAGACCTGCGTTGCGAACAATAATATTAATGCAGTGTGCGTTAACGGAGTTTTTTTTTTCAAACCAACGTTAACGGAGATTTAACTTTCCTAGCAAGCCGTTCCAATAGAGCGCACGATTTGTACCCGTTTCTCATGGGATTTGAGATAAGTTGGGGGTGGGCCCAATTGACGATGTTTGGTTATTAATTAAAGAAAGCGGAAAAATACCAATACAATTTATTTTAATAATATTATAACCTATTTTTTAAGTTGAAAATTTTGAATTTAAATATTAATTAAAGTCAATTAATTCTTTATTTTTTTATTTTTTTTAAAAAAGAAGAAAAATTATTGGTGGTGCTCTTGGAGTTGGTAAGAACTAAGAACTGAGAAAGGGGAGAGGCAAGAGACCTGGTTTTACTAACAGTACTCTCTCGACATTAGTGCCTATACCCGATACAGATCATATCATTTAGTTCTTATCTTGTTATGATTTTTTTTTTTTTTTAAGATGCGGTTATTTGGTTCTTTCAAAATAAATGGGAATTAAAGTCTACAACAAAATTGTAACTATTTATTCTAAAATTGTCAGTGAGAACTTGGTCGCAGGATGCAATACCATTTTTAGTTGAATTGCCTACTCGAGAGAGAGAGAGAGAGAGACGGAGACCAAATCCGAACGAGTAGGACCATTTCTTATGCGAATCGAACTGAAACACGTGTCTATCGTGGAATTTTACGTGGTGATGACGATGTCCGCTAGTTATACCTACCCCGTATCATTTACCTACCTTCCGTCCGTCAAAAGGTGGCAGCTGGCTAGACCTTGCGAATGGTCGGTAACCGGAGCATTCATTTGCCCCCCACGTGGCAGCCCATCGTCGCATATTGTTGCCTATTTATTTGGGAAAAAAAAAATGTTTAAAAATATTTATCGGTGAAGAATTGGGTTTCACTTTGGCGGGTGATATGTTCCAACGCACGGAATCCATGAATAAACAAAATAAGATTTGCACCGTCAATTGTAATTAATTATTATATTTTAGAATTTTTATATATAGAGTCCACGACTCAAATTTTATCTTACTTACTGTATTTATAATCAAATTCTAATATTTAAATTTTAATCATTACTGCATAATCATGCTTAAGTGTGACTATTTAAGTTTATTCAATATTAAATGTGATCACTTAAATGTGCCCACCAAACTTATCTTGTTGGATTTTATGTCAATCTTATTCTTCTGGCAAATGACTTGTTCAAGTCTAATTACTAATCATGGGAAAGACAATCAGTTTTTTCGCTTTGGTTTTTCATTTTTCTTCGACATACTGACAAGTTTTCACAACCAAATGCGCGGTAAAGCTGAAGCTGTAGAATGCTCCGTAAGATTTCAACACAAATTTAGTCATGCAAATATCTATTAGTAAAGTCAATGGGAAAGCAACGTGCGATTGACTTTGCAGGCCAGAGAAATTGACCGTACGCCTCTGCATACTAAAGTCAGCTTAAAGTCGCGTGGGGGGGGGGGATTGCTGGCTGTTGCGGAAACTAATTTGAGCAGAAATGTGAGTGGGCTGTGCTCGTTTTTCCAGACGGCTCCACGGGCCCCGGTGGTTGGTGCCAGGGGCGACCCCCCTGGGTAGGTGGCGCCTAATGCCCGTGAGTCCTTTATAAATAAATTAGTTTTGTATATTTTTATTTTATCAATTTGTATTAAAAAGTTTATTTACGAGAGAATTAAGTAGTTATGAAAAAAAAAAAAAAGGTTAAACGTACTAATAGAATTGCTTAAGCTAAGAAAATCAACTGCATCTTTATCAAATTAATTCTTTGTTAAACTTACTTTTGATGTTATTATTCATGTCAGAGTTTTCTTACTTTTTTCGGGTGTCATGTAAAAGAAAAGAAAAAACAGAAATTGTTCTCTATTTATTGTTTCTCCTTCAGTGCACAGAAAAAAGTCAAAGCACAAGCAATATAGAAGAAAGGAGGAGAACGTGAAAATGACGTTGGCAAATATTATAAAAATAAAAATTTTAAATTCAATATCGAGAAAAGAGAGACATTAATATCTAAAAGACAATGTATCGACTGATTCGCAATAGCATGTAGACAATAGAATTAAATGACAATGTATCGAACATTCTTTGAGCGTAGTAATTTAATATCCAGAATATAAATTAATAGATGGAAAATTATCAATATAGATGGAAATAAATAAATATTAAAAAATAAAATTACTTCCTCTTATTAAAGTAAAAATAAACTCAATATTTATTATAAAAAATACAAAATAAAATGTTAAAAATAATTAAAAACAGAAGAGATAATATAAAATAATAAAATAAAGACACATTTTATTATTTTATATAATATTAATTAAATAAGTGATTAGTTAAATTATAATTATTAAATAATTTTTCATTTTTAAAAATAATATTTATAATTATGGTATAATTGTACATAATGTCTACTCAAATTATATAATTAATTAACAAGTTAATTATTTTTTTAACTAAAGTTTCATGTAGAAATTAGGTAAAAACCCATAAAAAACAAAATTTTGTCATACATATATATATATATATATTATATATATATATAATTTTTTTGGGGCATTCTCACGAATTAGTGTAATAATAAGATATGTGGCAAAGACTTCAAAAGTCTCAAGTTCGATACTCCGCATCCCCTCTTAATTGACGATCGTCCAGCACATGCTTTAATTCCTGGTGGGTCTGTGGCCGGGGCAACTTCAACGTGGTCTTCAAAGCTGGTCCTACTGGCAGCCACCACCTTCAAAGTCGCCAAACTTCACCCATTGCCCCAACCAGCAACCCAAATCAGAGCAACCCAGCACTTCACCTAAATGTACTTTATTTTGTTTTGATTGTTCGGTTTAGTGATTGAAACTTTGTTCAATTATGTGAATAAGCTATAGTAGGCAGGTTTTGTTTGTTACTAACTCTATCAATTCTTTCTATCTGATATGTCGTTTTATGTCAGGTTCAAAAAAATAATAATTTTTATGGTTTCTGATGAAAAATGCAACATATTACATATGGAAAAATGGAAAAGGAACGTAATTGTATCAACCAATGTTGAACCGCCTCTTGTATCTTTGAGTTTGGTCTCAATTGGAGTAATTGATTGAAAAAAAAAAACCAAGGCGGAGTTTATTTTTCTGGCTTTACAAAGTCAGACGACTCTCATTTTGTACCCTTTTCCCGCCCCCATCTATCCCCTCAATGTAACGGCTATTATTTTCAAAATCTTATGTGAAAAACCTGTCTTTGTAATCGAACTCCATCCTACGTCCCTCCCATTAAGGGCTCCCCTTTTCCCGGAGTGAGACCAAATCGGAAGCTCTAAAAATCAGACAAATCTTCTAAGGTACGATCCTGATTTCCCATGTTAGAACCCCTAATTCTCCGTTTTGTTCCCCAGAAGCTTCGAGTAGCTGATATGTTGAAAATGAAGCAGCTCCTCCTGGAAGAGGTTCGATTATTAACAACGAGAAAACAAACAGATTGGCTTCTACTGCATCCGTGGCAATCACGCAACGCAAAAGGCCTCGTTGCAGCTGCAGAGGTGTCGAATGATTTCCCTTTCCGCCGTATTATTCATTTTTTATGCTTTCCTTTTTGCTTCATTGTTTCTAAGGCGAGCATCTTGTGTCTGTTGGAGGATGCATCTATCCTTAGATTGGCGGAAGGCGGTAAAAAAGATTTTTGCTCCCTTTACTTCAGTGAGCTAAATTCATCGTTACTGTTAGGGGGAAGCACTTAAAAATCTGGGCTCAATTGGATTGCCTCCAGGGACTTGCTTAAAGAAAGTGACGGGGTCGCTGGCCATACATGGGACACCTGTGGATCTCAGTCTTTTGGAGGAAGCAGTCACTTCTACGATTGCATAGAATGGTACCTTTGCTAATGGTGTGCCTTGCTTTCCTCTTTATGCATTTAATGATATGGAGGTTGGGTTCTTTTGGTGATCAGACTTAGGTGTTCAATGCATTGGAGTTTCTCGAATTGTTTTTTGACGATTCCCATTCTGCGTCAACTTTATTTACAGGTTTCTTGTGCCTAATAGATTGGGGCCTGTCCATAAGAAGATCCCTGGACCTAAAGGTGATTAGCTAATTATCTTTGTAGTTGATGATAGAAGTCAATTGTCTTTCTTTGCGAAAGTTGGCTCGGTAGGCTGAATAGGCTGTCGGTCCATAATCCAGATACACTTCCGGACAATGGTAAGAATTGTCCTCTTCTGGTTTGAATTTGGCTGAGCTGAGAGTGTTCTTTTATGTCGGCTAATATTGTTCAAATCCCCTTTGGACTCTACGCTTAACGTCCCGGTCCATGGTGGGCCTGAGAAAGTTTGAGAAAATAAAGTTGTACGACAACAAATAGCCTAAATTTTCAGTATGGTGACAATCACTTGATGCTAACATTTTATCTTGGGATTTGTGAAAGGTATAGCTCTTTTTTTTTATTATTTTTGGTGAATAGTTGGATGCTGATAGAGAGGTTGCATTCCTTAGAGCATAAGTGAGCATCAGTGACAACAATGGAAACATCATTGCTTAAAGTTGGAGAACTGGGTATAGTTGTCTAAATTGCAAGATAAGATTGTTCAATGCTTGTTATGGATGTTATCTTTCTGTTTGATTTAATTTTCTCTTTCATAATTTTCTCATCTTAATTTCTGGTTGAAAAAGGTTTTGCATTGTCTGCAACCAAAAGTCTCATTGCCTGTGGATGCTCTAATGGCATTGTGAAACTCTTAATCATCAAGGCTCTGAGAGATGCTGGAAGTCTGCATCCAAGGGTAAAAAAATGTAAAGATGAAACTGAAGCAGTTTGCTCTGCTGGAACCATTAGAAAGGATTTTCAATCTATTTGTAACCTGACTGATTCAAGTGCAATTGCACGCCAATTCTCTGCCTTTAGAGAAGTGATGAACATGTGGCAACGCCAGGGTTTGCTAAATGAGGCCCAACGTGGTGGCAACGATGGATGCAGAAATGCATGTGGAGGAAGAGAAGAGTAATAACAGGCTGAACTCTGGAGGTAGTAAAAACTTACAATTTTCTGAAATGAACAGTGCTTGCGAGAAAAGAAGGATCATAAATTGTAGGGGGAATACCCATTCTACAAATGTGCTGGTACGTCGAGTCAACCCTTTGCTCGATTATGGGCCAAGCTTGTAGACAAACCTAGTGCTCCAAAACCCAAGATCGAAAGACAGCCCAGAATTCAACCCAAGAGGATGTGTCCCTAACAAAGGCCTAAATGCCCAATTAAAGCTTCTTCGGGCATTGTTACGGGTAAATTAAATTTATAACTCTATCTTTAGAATTTTGAATTCTATTTTTTATATATAAAAAAGTGTGATTTATAGAAATATAAAAAAAATATTTTTATTATATAACTCACTCACCGTTTGATGAGTCTCATAATAAATCAAAAATATAAAAATATAAGAAAATAAAATAGTGGCCATAATTGTTATGGTAAGAAAACTAATAAGGAGAAATGGGGAATTTTTGGGTCAAGACTACTTTCCGAGAATAAATCGCGGGCTTCTCCCACTTTAAGATTAAAAAAATGAAAAACTTGGGAAAAAAAAAGAAGAAAAGAACGGAAAAGGCAAAGACCATATCTTTCGCATTTGCTGTCCTGCACCTTTGAAAATCATTTCCACTGATGATTTTCGTGCAATTCTAAGCCTGAGCTCCTTTTTAGTGTAGATATCAAAGCATATCGGCGAACAATGTAGCGCTCCAAACACTTATAATTACCTCATAGATACGTGGGATATCTGTGAATCCCCGAGAAGGTATATATGCCTGAAAATTATGCTTTTGTATGCCTCTATTCCTTCGTCCTGCTTTAGTAACATGCCAAACTCTAAATTCTCCTTTCTTGGGATTCCTTCCCGCTACGTATTCTCCCTTTCTTGGGATTCATTCACTCCCACTTGAATTATTACCGCAAGTTTGTCGAAGCTCTATGATGGCTCTTACTGTTAGGATATAGAATTTTAAGGATTTTCACCGACCCATCGGGAACCTGCCTCATGTGTGTGGCCTAGTTGACGATAATTGGACTAATGATGTTGGCCATTCTGGCCGCTATGAGGAAGCATCTAATAGCGCACCTCTTTCTGAGTACAAGTTTATGCAGAAGTCCATGAAATTACAAGCCTTCAAAAGGACCCCAAGCGAATGTTTAGACTGATTTACTAGCGAGAAGACATCAACACAATGAAAAGATGCCACAAGGAATGACCTGTTTCGCCGGTAGGGAACACGCTGAGTTATGCCACTGATGCACTCTGAGCACTTTTCCCTGAATATATATATCTATATATATATATATATATATATATATATATACATATATCACCAGGAGAAAAAAATTCCTGCGTAGACCGCAATACTGTGGAGGCGCAAAAATCCAACTCGTAATAATGGGGCAGAATGTGAACAAAGTTTTTGTGAATAGGCATGCCGCGTCCAGAATGGGGCCTTTGTTAAGTGGACTATCATTTTACACATTGTTTTAAAACCGGGAAGATAAAAAAAAGGAAAAAAGCTTCTGAGTAATACGTTGCTGTATGACATTGTGGGGTAAAGGGGCTCAATTAGATTGTCCTTTTGCGTTCATGTTTCCTTTGTAATGATGACCTTACTTTTTGCTTTTAATTAAGTTGAATGGCTGTTTGCACATTGATTTGCTTTTCAATTTTATTCTCCCACAAAGACGAGAGGAGAAATTGGTAGGAACAACTTTAGCTGTTCACACATTGGTTGTGCAATTATGGACTATAATGTTTTTAGGCTTGCAATAAGACAACATTATTTGACATAATGACATGGGCGAGATTTGTGGAATCTACCGATGCGCATGGTTTTACATGAAAACTCGCAGCTGTATGCATCACAGAAAGAGGAATTGTATCGGGATAATGACTTAATAATGATACACAGGAACAAGACGTAAAACTTTTATCTACATCTAAGGTTAATAGTCCTTTCTTTTACCGTTAAGGTAATTACTCTGCCTCTGTTTTTGGTGTGCTTGAGTGTGCATTTTTTGTGTGTTTGAGTGGGAGGAGTTGGGCGGTGTTGAAGCTTATCTTCTTGTTTTCATTGAGAAATGAAAAGAAGAAGAAAATATATATATATATATATATATATATATATATATATAAAAGATTAAAGAAAGGAAGAAAAGCTCATTCTAACTGCATAAAGCTTCAGAGTTCAGAGGGACAATACTACAAATCTGTCTCCCCGAATCTTCAGTTGTTCGCAAAGGAACAGGAAACAAGCTTAAAAAAATGCCTCCCCAAATCTAATCCTAATCTTTTGTTTGCATGCTTGCACAGTACTGATCATCCCCTTTCCGTGTCATCATCAGTGGCAAAAATATTACATGCAAGAAGCTACCGTTTCAGATACTAATCTCCAGTGGCTCAGACATGTACTCGAGCCATCAATATTATAGCTCTAGTATTCTAATGGATACCCATTTGAGTACCCCCTCGCTTGGGTTGGAATATCCTCAGCTTTGGATTAATCTATTGGTGCAACGATCAGTTGGTACTCGAGTGTTAGAATCATTAAGCCTATAGGATCCCTCGGTGAAGCCAATTGGCAGTGTGAATATGTAAGGAAAAAATTTGGTGATAATACATTAAAAATGGTATAGTGACTGTATATTGATGTCGTATAATTTAACAAGAAAATTATTAAATTAAATATATATATATACACACTGTCAAATAGACTATGTATTTTTTTTACTAAATTTTTGTATAATCAAATTTATATATTGAAAAATATAAGATTGAATTAGTTAAAAATAAATTTGAAATTATATCTTTTCTTTTTATTTCTCTGGACTATGGAGAATTAAATAAAAATCCAGAAAATTTATGCTAATTAAGCGGCAGTTCATTTATCAGATGGTATCGCATTATCTAGACATCATAGATTGGAGCCACTAACACCAGCGACTTAAAGCACGAAATGCTACAATGATTGCTTTGAGAGAGACCAGGCGGGTGGTCTAGTTTGCGATTGTTGAAGCATTTTGGTGGGGCAACGTTGCACTACAATAGCTTCGACAATAAAGATATGCAAAGAATACACATAATTTGATATCGTTTATAAAGTCATTGCAAAACAGTAACTGTGTATGTTGGGTACGTAGGTGGAAAGGACTCGGATATGGGATCGTTGAAACGGGGCCTCGGGCCACTGGGGGCGAATATTTGTCTCAAATCTCTGTCTTTCCTACTTTGAGACTCTCGCTTCAGTTCCGCTCTGGATGGAAGAATTGAATTACGTGAACAAAAACAAAACCCTATAAAGACAAAGCTGAAGGGAGAATTGGACATGGACCGAAGCCCTCTCCACACCCCATTAATTGTTTTATTTAAAAACAAAAATTAAATTAACGAAACGATTTTGACATAACTTAACAAAAGGACAAAGGCAGAGGACAGGGCCAACGAGTGCCGTGCTGCCAGTTAAAACACACAGAGGCAGTGGACAGTCCTCTCTCTCTCTCTCTCTCTCCATCGGCCCACACACACACGTACACAAATTCACACATGCACGGGCAAAAATTAACGCCGTATTGCAGATTCATATTCTCGTCTTATTCCAGGGACACGAAGTAGCCACTAGCTAGAGAGATTTAATCATTTATTAGGAGTTCTCCGTGATGCGCAACCGAAAGTGCAAATTGGAGCAATTGGAGACACGTCGACTAGCCTTGTGAGTTGTGTAGTAATTAGTGTCCTCCTCGCTGCCGCTAAAGCCGCCGGGTTTATCTCGTGACTGAGCGGCGGGGCCTTAATGTCATCACCCTCTTCGTTCTCCACAGTGATTTTCCCATCACTCGATCCTCATTGTCGTTGTCCTACTTTATAAATATATAGGCATGCGCTGCGCATCTGAAGAGAATTCCATGTACTGTAAACCCAACAAAAATAAAAAATAAAAAAATAATTCCATGTACCGAACTCTTCGTATCTATCAAGTTAATTAACGGAAATCATACAGAGATGCAGCGTAGCTTTGGAAGTTATGCAATTCAGCCAAAAGCAATAGTAATTTAAAAAAAAAATTAAATTAAATTAAATTTTGCTAGTAATTCATAGTGGGTCTATTTGAAATTATAATTAAGTTTTGATATTGTAATTGAGAAATCGATAATTGTGAACTTTATACTTTATTTAAATAAATATAATTAATTATTTGATAATTATTTATAGTATTTTTTAAAAAATAAAAAATTAATAAAATAAAACATAATTAAAATTTAATTTTTTATATAATTAAATTATAATCATTTCACATAATTATAAAAATTATTATCTTACAAATTATTAAATTGTAGTATATTTTTATATTTTTTTCCCAGTACTAAATTGTTATAATTCTAAAACATTAGTTTAAAATACAATAAGCCTGGCAATTTGTGAATAATGATAATTTAAATAGATGGCCTAGCAATTGCACCTAAGTATGGTTTAGTGGTCGTCAAGTGTTAAATTTAAGGTTAAATATAAAATTTAAATTGCAGATCTCATTTATAATTCAATTAAGTTTTATCTTTTTTTTAAAAAAAAATGTATGTGAATTATGAAAGAAAAAATTAACCCAGTCCAACGCACCTCCAAACAGAAGAAGACAAATATAATGGAAAAAACTGTAATGCGTTCTTAGAGGTACTTGCTCAGGTTAATATTTTTTTTAACAATAAAAAATAATAAAAATATTAGTTATTTCTTGTAACTGAAGTCAAGTGTTATTTGGTAATATTTTAATATATATATATATATAATAGATCTATTAGTTAGAAAATAATAATTTCAATAAAATTTGTTTATACTTAATTGCAACAATTATCAAATCTGTATAATTCGATAATACATTTCAATTTCCACTCATTATTTATATAAAGAAAAATATGTCGAAAAAAAATTCAAATCCAAATTATATGTGTAAAAACACTTCTAATTATCATCAAATTTCTCTGGTCGGGTGGTTACTGCAGGCTAAAATGGCAATCCACGAGCCAAAATAGACGCGGTGAACGCTCGTGGAATGCGAAAAACGCACCAATGGCTAGTTAATTTGGCCGTGCCAGTGTGGCCCGAGTCGCACGTGGGAAATACTCCGCTCGTCTTCCAATCACTGTTACACTTTGCACGGGCTTATGGTCATAGACAGGAGACAGCTCCCCTTTCGCGATCTACAAGGGACTGCTCCAATCGAGTCTAGTATGTTTTAGGTGGGCCCCGAATGAGGCTACTTTTGTCATTTGCGTCGTTTCCGTGTTTGGATATGGAAGCGTGGCTAACCCACGCGGTGTCTTAACTCTAAACTCCCCGGCAGGCCGGGCTCGGCAAGTCTACTACCATTACTACACCTGTCTAATCCCGAGTGACAAGAATGACGTGTACACATCAAGCACCGTTGAAATATACGAAATACGTTTATATATATATATATGTTGGCCTCCGAGCCATCCGTACGTATGCTACACGTGCGCACTTATTTGTTTATTATTTTTCGTACGATTATTCCGCCCCAGAAGTTAAAGCCACGACGCCTCGAACGCCCGAACTTTCTCGGAAAATTTTATAGCCGTTAGATCTATCGCCTTCTTTTTCTTTTTATTTTTCTCGTTCGAAATACAACTGATGATAAGCAAAAGGTTTTAATTTAATTATTAAATTATAGTGAATTATCCTCCATTTTCATCACTGGCTATTGAATGGGAATAAACGGAGATAATTGGGTATAGACACGTATTATTATTGAGCTGAAGCCCATTAAAACATATCGAAAATTTTAATACAAACTAAATTTGATAAGTTTTCGTTTACCGAACCTACGATGGTATCTATCAAAAAATCTCTCGTATAAACGTGGGTTTTCTTGAATTGTTGAGTGGATGAGCACTCAAATGAACGCGAATGGACCAAAAAAAAAAAAAAAAAATCAAATAAACCTACCATTTGGATTTTTTTTTTATAAAAAAAAGGTGAAGAAAGTCTAGAAATAATAGGGAGAACATGGTTTTGAGAATCAACTTGTTATTAAATTAAAAATGTTAATATTTAATTAGTACAACTAAAATTAAATTAACAAAATTAATATTTAATATTAAATAAATAAAATTTTTAATATACATATATACACACAAAATTATATATTACATAAAAATATTAATATATAAAAATTAAAATATAATAAGATTAATCTTTTAATATCAATACAAAATATTTAAAAATATATATCACAATTAAAATATAAATATAAATAATTTATAAAATTTATATATCCAAAAATGTAAAAGTAATAATACTAAATAATATTATTTTAATAAAATTAAAGTTTTTTATTATTTTACTAAAAAAATAAATCTGATTAAATGATTTTCAAATGAATTGGTTAATTTATTAATTAAACTAATTTTAAAAATAAAAAATAAATTAAATTATGAATTGAATTTTAATTTTTTGTTAATTAAACTAATAGGCTCGATTTGATTCTTCAAATACGGAGGAAGAACCAATCTTCTTACGGTGGACTGTTACAATCGGGGTCAATTTTCTTCGAAAGCCGTAGCAAACAAAAATATAGTCGGAACTCTTTCCCATCGAGCACGTAATTAGGAAGGGACGCGAAAAGTTCAACAGGGTTGCAATAAATCGTGCAATTTCTCGCGTAGAGAACGAATTTCGTGGAAAAGCCTTTTTTTTTTTTTTTCCGTTTATCTTTTTCAACGTTAATTATTATACCGCAATCGATAAAACCGAACAAAATATTTTCAAGTGAGAAAAAAAAATAAAATAAAAAATATATAAAAGAGAGTGTATTTTGGGTATGGGTTAAAAAGGGAAGCTAGAAAAACGAAAGGATCCTAGAACAGGAAAAAGAAAAGGCAAAGACAATAAAAAGAAAAGAAAGAGAAAAATAGAAAGAAAGCGAAATTTAAGAAAGAAAAAGATTAAATAAAAATTATAAAAAAAAGAAAGAAAAAAGAAAAAAAAGAAGAGCATCCGGTGGCTCCCTCGAGAGAGATGGCGTGATTTGCTTTTACTTTTTCCCTCGACAGGAATCTTTGAAAATCAAAAGCATCGCCAAAGAAGAAAAAGAAAAGAAAAGATTAATAGAAAATAGAAATTGCGCGGAAAAATAATCACACTAGAAATTTATTGAAACGAGGCTCAGAATTTTGGCACCCCCCACATTCTACTGCGTTACGCTTATCTTGGATCGTGGCTGATCGGCGGCAAGGTCTCCTTATCTCCGTTGCAGGTATAGACGTGCTTGGCCCGAGTACCCAGTTTCGATGTCCCCTTTTTGTTATTATTATTATTATTTTTTTTTGTGGGTGGGGTGGGGGGTCAATTAGCCTCATATCATAATACGCAATGCCTGCAGTCCAGATGATAATATCCTTGATTAAAAGAAACTCGAATCGGCTGTGCTGAGGGTTACGTAAGTATACAAAGGTCTTGTACGATGTAAAGAAATTTTCATAATTATTGAGGTAATATGCGGTATAAAAATAATTAGTAGGCCGCAAGAAAAAGAGAGTCAACCCCCACTCAAATACTTAAAAAACCTATCATTCGCCGTTAAATTGTACGAGCCAGACTGAGTGCGGGGGTGCATGGTCAATGTAATATATATATATATATATATATATATATATTATAGTATATAAAAAAAATTATTTTTTAAAAAATATAATATTTTTTTAAAAAGTAAAACACACGGTAAGGTAAGTTTGGTTGAATTACTATGTTTGAGCATGAGAAAATAAATTTTAAAATTGATAATACTTATTAATAAATTTTATTTTTTATTAAATTAGATATATATATATATGTGATATTTTAAAAAATATTTAATTTTATAATAAACTAAATATTTTAAATTATTATATCACAGCAATTGATGTTACGAAATTAAAAGAATTAATTAATTAATTAATTAAAAAATAAAGAGTGATATTAAAATTTTTTTTCTTCGTGATAATAATATCTTCGGAATGATTAATATATTAATCGAAATTAAGCCTCTCTCCAGACGAAGTATACTCACCTTGACATTGGAGCGGTAATTCAAGATTTTATTCATAAATTTTAAAATGGGATTACGGAAAGGAAATTCAAGGTTTATTATTGTGGCGTTTTGATGTAAATAACTTATTTTTAACCAAAAGACGCTAAAAAGGAGGGGAAAAAAAAAAGAAAAAGAAAAAGACCGAAACCGATTCCGAGCACGCACACAAGGCTTATAGCTATAGGACCAGACCCGAGGAGCCTCGGTCAGGGCATGCAGACTGGTAGGGTCAAAACAGTCTTTTGCCCAGCGGGTGTCCCTAGAAAGAAAAACGAAAGAAGGAAGAAAGAAAAGGAAAAAAGAGAAGAAAGAAAAAGGCTTTAATTTACGAGACCGGCCACCTCCAGTCGAGGATGGTGTGTTGGGTGGGACAGAGGGCATTATAAATTTGTAATTGCCACGTAGTGCAGGAGAATTTTCTTTCTTTTTTTTCTTTATAGTTTAGTTTTTTTTTTTTTTGGTTTTTTTAAGCTCTTTTTCTTTTTAATTTTTCCCGTTGGCTTTCTCCCATTTTCTCTCACTTTCTCTCTCACCGTCTGTGGCAGCCAAACAGTTATCACTCACTCACGCTCTCTCTGTCTTTCTCTCTCTCAAAACGCAAAAAACGCAACCATCTAGAGAAACACTCAAGCACCGCAGTCCCATTTCTCTCTCACGCTCACTGCAATAATATGAGCAGAGGGCTCATCACATTCCACCACCGGTTATGAATCCCACCACCGACCCGCCACAGCTCCAGCCACCGCAGCCACCGCAGCCCCACCGTCCCTCCACTTCCTGCGATCGTCACCCGGACGAGCACTTCACCGGCTTCTGTCCCTTATGCCTCTGCGAGCGCCTCGCCGTGCTCGACCACAACTCCTCCTCCGCCGCTTCTTCCTCCTCCCGCAGGCCCCCCATCATCCCCACCACCTCTACCGCTACCGCCGCCCTCAAAGCCATCTTCAAGCCATCCGGCGGTGGCAACGGTAGCGGGTCCAAGCCCTCTTTTTTCCCCGAGCTCCGCCGCACCAAGTCCTTCTCCGCTTCCAAAAACGAGGGGTTTTCCGGCGTGTTTGAGCCCCAGAGACGGTCCTGCGACGTCCGGGTTCGAAACACTCTCTGGTCTCTGTTTAACCAAGACGACGAGCGAAACCCATCAAGAAAAGAGGCCTTCAAGGCTCCTGAAATTGAGTTTGAGTCCAGAATCTCGACCTCCAGCTTCCGAGGTCCAGTTCTTGAGTCTAAAGAGGAGGAAGAAATCGAAACCGAGACCGATTATGAGAACGGCAACGACGAGAACGGTGACACTGTAGGAGTTTTAGAAGAGCCCATCAGCATAACAGCGAGAAATTCGAATGCGAACCCAATTGCAGAAATTATAGAGGAAGAGGAACCCATTGTTATAGAGCCAGAGAAAGTGCAAGAAGAGGAGCTTAACCTGAAGCCCATGAAGGACCACATTAATCTTGATTCACAAACCAAGAAGCCTTCGTCTGTGAGGGATTTTAAAGAGATTGCTGGGAGTTTTTGGTCTGCTGCTTCTGTTTTCAGCAAGAAATTGCAGAAGTGGAGACAGAAGCAGAAGCTAAAGAAGCAGACGAGCGGTGGGCTGAGTTCAGAAGCCACATTGCCGATGGAGAAGCCGATTGGGCGGCAGTACAGGGAGACCCAGTCGGAAATTGCGGATTACGGGTTTGGGAGAAGATCTTGCGACACGGATCCAAGATTTTCGCTTGACGCTGGGAGGATATCATTCGATGATCCTCGCTATTCATTGGACGAGCCCCGCGCTTCCTGGGATGGGTATTTGATTGGGAGAACTACTTTCCCAAGAATGTCTTCTACCATGGTTTCTGTTGTCGAGGATGCTCCTGCTAACGTTGTTTCGAGGTCAGATACTCAAATCCCAGTTGAAGAACCTCCACCAGTGGCTATTCCCATGAATGCCATTAACGAAGACGAGAGAGTCCCTGGTGGGTCTGCTCAAACTAGGGAGTATTATTCAGATTCTTCGTCTAGGAGGAGGAAGAGTCTTGACAGGTCCAATTCCATTCGGAAGACAGCTGCGGCTGTGGTGGCAGAGATTGACGAGTTAAAGTCTTTTTCAAATGCTAAAGTTACTCCAGCGACTGCAGACTACTTCCATGGACAGAAGTCGGTGGCTCCTGATAGAGATTTGAGGGATTCGAACTCCAATTCCTTGAGGGATGATTGTTCTGAGGCCCTTGACATCAGATATAGAGATCGTGGCCCCGCGATGGGGAATGGTGAAACAAAAGTAAACAAGAAGTCGCGGAGGTGGAGCAAGGCGTTAAACATTTTGGGTTTTATTCATAGGCGGAGCGTTAACAAAGACGAAGACGAAGATAGGTACAGTAGAGCCAATGGGGTGGAGAGGTCCTTTTCAGAGTCTTGGCAAGAGCTGAGAGGACGACAGAATGGGGAAGTTAAAGCGGGTTTTAATCCCAAGGTTTTGAGGAGCAATAGCAGTGTTACTTGGAGGAATTCACCCGGTTTTGGGGGTGCAACATTTGGCAGTGCAAGGAAGAGCAATGCTGAGACCAATTGGAATGGAAATGTGAGAAAGAAAAGGGAGGAGTTTTTGTTGGACAGGAATAGGAGTGCAAGGTATTCACCAAACCATATTGACAACGGATTGTTGAGGTTCTACTTGACGCCAATGAGGAACAGTCGTAGGACTGGGTGGGGGAAGAGCAAGTCCAGTCAGGCACATTCTATTGCAAGGAGCGTGTTGCGATTGTACTGAACTGGGGAGGTCCCTTGGGTGTTTCTTTGGTTTAATGTTAATTTTGGTGCATTTATTGTGTAAGCACACTTGCCTTAATGTAATTCTTCATGGGTTCGGTTGGTTGGTTGGGTCAAAACCCCTCTAAATTTGTTGCCTTGCATTGCTTCTTCTCAACTGTTCAAATAACAAGAATTTTCGGTGTTAAATTTTCTCTTCATTCTACACTCCGGTTTGTCTCTAACCATCCCCTTATTTTTGTGGCTACTCTTCCTTTTCATTTTTCCTTTTTATTTTAGAAAAATTGCATGTCGTTATGTTATTTCGTATCTTCTTAGTTCTTGCCAAAACAGGCTGGGACATGGAGAGGAGAATGTGGGTGCAAACATGTGCAGATTTTTCATTTTGGATTCTATTGGGGTCGTATTTCTTCCTTTTCCTGCACGGAGCTGGCTGATAGCCTCTTGATGAAGGCTGCAAGGCTCTTTCAGAGCATCTTGCTTAAACATTTGGCATATTACGAGTTCTTTTGGGACAAAAAGGCATTATGATGTGGGCTCGTGCTCCTGCCTTTGTCGTTGGTCCCAAATTGACGGGCAGAGGACAGCAGTGTGCTTCCGGTTCCTTCGTTATCAACTCCTCGGGCACTACTTTCGTTATGTTTATACTTAATAGTGTCTCTTCTGGTGCATTGAGTCGCGCCTGCAACTTCAATCTTCTATCTCTCTGGAAGCATGAGGTTGGTCCTTTCTGCTACTAGAGAAAAGAAAGAAGACCAATTCTGCCATTTTTGCATGAACGCACAGCGGATGGCCATGTTGACAACGATTATTATTTTTTTCTGGGTTTTTTAAAAAATAAAAAATAAAATGAAAAACCCCGTGTTTCTTTCTTTTGGCTATTTATTTATTTATTTATTTATATTTTGAGTAGCAATGTCTAAGCTTAAAACATGAAGTCAATAACAAGAGTGCAGGAAACCTTCCAGACCTCCCCTTCCTTTTAATTGAAACATAAACGTCTGGTGGTAATGCCCACGATTATCTCCCTGAAGAAAAGATACGACTTATCTTTAATCAGAACTGAGTCGAACCTACACGAGTTCATTGCCAACCATATGAATTGAAGGCATTTGTGCCTTTCTCCACTATAAGTTGAAAGCATCGGAAACATTGAACTCCACGGAGCACGTTATCTAAGTGCGTCTCATCCCGTCGGTTCATGGTAGTTGGTCCTTACTGTCGATGGTTCTGTGCCTTTTATTTATTTATTTATTTTTCCTTGACGATGTACATCATATTCGCCTCAAGAGACAAACTCAAGTAATACACTCGAGCTTAAGAAGAGAGCCTGAAAGGAAACAAAGCCAAATCTAGCCATAAATCTTGACTAGGAAATACAGAAAAGTAGTTGTAAAAGTAGGAAGTTTGATCCCATTGCGGAAAGAAGGACCGATCTAAGCAATTATTATTTCATGTGAATAAAATTCCGATGGAGGAGGGGTTTGGGGGTCATGCTTTCTGCTTTTCTCTGTGAATGTTAAAGCTCCAATGATCTACAGTTTCGCCTCTAAAGTCTAAAGTCGACGGGTGTCTAGGAAAAAAACATCCCAAAGATGCTACCTCATGGATAAAGACTGAGAGAAGTAAAAGAGAAGAAAAGCCAGAGAAAGGGGCTCGTGACCCGAGGAATGTCAAGTTACTGTCGTAAAAGGCTCTCAAGGGGGAGCTGGATTGCAATAATCTGATTAACATTACTTAGGTTATTAGCCTATTTGCGTACGATTTTTTCGTCTTTCGCGGCAACATTTGCGTACGATTGTTTCGTCCTATGGAGATTGATTTTTTTTGTTGGTTAAAAAATTGATTTGATTTTTTTTTTTTTTTTTTGGTTGGTATATTGGGAATTGATAGTTGTGCTCCGAAAAAGATCCATCTCGCACCCCAAGTGGGCCGGGCCGGGCCAGCACTTACTAATGAGGGGATCCACTACGTTGCAGACAGGCTTTCTAGGGTGCGGATAGCGCTTCCCTTTAACAAATTCGCACTTGTTTTTAACTTTAATTTGCAGCCCAACAAATCCGTAATTCTTAAGGGCCGCAGACCCACAACCCTCCATTTACGAGAACAATCGAGCCTTGGGCTTTTTAGCACAGTCCATCCACTAAAAGCTAATCAAAGTTCTTTGGTGATCCACGAGAATGCAAGGAATCCGTATCACTTGTTATCTTATTCGAAGTTCAAAACAACCGTCACTTGAGAGAGAGCACCCGCAAGTCGTTTTATTTATTAATTTGTTCGTTTATTTAAAATCGGGTTGGTCGAGATATATTTTTAAAAATTTTGCATTTAATATACTCTAATTAAGATACGGTAACTATTCACGTTGTGCATTCCAAAAATAACAAAATATGCTCTGACTAATACATCTTTAGTTAAATGCAACGAAAAATAGTAGAAAGATACGTCTACCTCTTTATTAACCCATAAACCATCTCTGGCAACGCCCCTCAAGACACTCTAACTCTACCTCTCTCCGGAATTCCCTTTCTCGCCCACCCCTGTCCTTTATGCATTCAGAGTAGAGTCATCACTATAAGGCAAAGTAAAGTCTTTTATTTCGGTACATTAAATTTATATAAACTCTGTAATTTATTTAAGATTAAATTGTAAAATTTTCAAGATAAAAGTCTAAATAATTAATCAAATAATTAAATTTCCAAATCTTTAAAATAAAGATCTAAATAATTAATTATTGAAATAATCTTATAAGAAAATTGTGTTTAAATTATTATCGCAATGTCAAGGTCTTAATTGACCATTTGAATCTGCCCAGTTTCTCCTCCTCCCAACTTAAAAACTTGCTATTGGAAAATGAAATATCACTTACATTAGGTGGAAGGGGGAAGCACCTCCTTTGGACCCACATACTCCCTTCACACTAAGCATCTAACAACCAAACAACAACCAAAAAAAAAAGAAAAGTGAAAAGATGATGCTGTGACAGCTTACAAAATTGGGATAAAAAAGGGTAAAAAATAGGGACCAAAGCCGTAAGAGTTTTCGCTAGAAGATTTGCCTATAGTCAGCCACTACTTCTACATCTTCATCTGCATCTACATCCTCGCCGTTGGAGTACTTTTATAGTTACATATTCTGCTCTTTTTGATGGATGTTATATCATCGTCGCTATCAACTTCATCATGGAAGTAGCGCCTGGTCCGCTTGCCCACACGTTCAGGGACGAAGACATTGTAGTAATAACTCAGTATGTTCCTTAACGATTTGGATGGAAAACGTCTCGAGGCAAGCTTCCAAAACCCTTTTTCGTGATTGAACGGCTTATGTTCCACCAGAGATTGAAATCGTTTTTTCTCTTCCAATTTCCATGACCCCGACACAGCTTCTCCCATCTCATTAAATTTCCAGCTGAAGAAAGCTGGACCGAGATCAGATCGCAGTCGTCTATTTGCTTCATGAACATGGTGCTTGATGCATTCAATTGATCCCGGAGAAGCGCAAGGGCAAGAATCAGGTCTTCCCATTCCAATTGCTTTGACAATGGTTCCTGTATCTGTGCCTTCGGTGGGCCAAACCCGCGTGCCCAACCACTTCAAGCTTTCTGAATCAGCATTGCTGTGAGATTTTCCCGCGTTGGTTGGACCTGTCCACTCTGGAATTTCAGCCTGGAATTCAGGTCCAACAGGTATCCATGACTTGCACTTCTTCGGCTTCAACCAATCTACACTGTTGATCAAGTCATCAAGAACCACTATGGGTATACCCTCGTTACGGGTCTCCAGGCTCGAATAGTTAGAACCATCAAAAGACTCGTCTGTGCTAGTTAAAGGAGAAAAATTTTCACTGGAAGCAGCATTTGAAAAGGCATGAACTAGATCATCAGAATTCATTATTGGCACATCCTCGTCGAGCAAATTGCCTTGATTTGAACCTTTTGAATTATCTGCTGATTCTTCCATATCGACTAAAGGACCAAAGTCCTTGTTGCTTGTAGAACCTATACTATAAACTAGGCTATCAGAATACAAGACAGCTGCCTCCTTGGTAATCAGGATATTTGAACTCGAAAATTCCGATCCATCCATTGACTCATCCGCGTTAATTGTAAGAGAAAGCTGTTTGTTGGATGGACCTAAGTTCACCTGATTACCTTGGGAGCTGTATTTGACACACAGTTTCTTTGCTTGCAGAGTATCCTCAATCACCATCATCCTGTCTGAAATAGACAAGTTGAAGACAGTTTTCGCATTAGGACGTTCATATGTGTCAGCTGAATTGGGTAAGGAACAGGAATGCTGGCTGCCCCAATCCTTACCATTTTGAATACTAGGTTTCTGTGAAGTCATTCCTGGAGCACCTTTGATTTTACTACTCTTTAGGAAGTGTTGAAGTTTTCGTTTCCTCTGAAGAAAATAGGAAGTGAAAAAAGGGTCGGCCTCTTATGGTTGGCAAAATCATAGAAAAGGGGTTATGCTAAATGGGCAGGGAAATAACTGAACTGACAGCTAGACTGGAAGTCCATGCAAATATTTATTGATTACTTATTTTTTCAGTTAGTTAAAAGCAGAGTTCGAGCATGATACTAGGGTTAAGCGTCCAGCAAATCTGTTAGTTCCATAAGATATACCACAAATGGTTTAGGACTCCAAACAGGCATACCTGAGTTAGGTTTTGACATTTTGAAGGCTCAACTCAAATTAAGCTCGGAAACAAAAATATTGAATTTGCAAGTCAAGCCCAGCTAAGCCTTGTTTAGCTGGGGCTTGTTTACCAAACCAGTACAACGAGCTGACCCTTTGTGACATACAAGGCTCAAGTTATTCCCCAAAAAAAAAAAAAAAAAATTATTAATATTTATAATGTTCATAAACATTAATTATTACAAATAAAGTTAGAATGAAGAAAAGCATCAATTTTAATAAAATAGTCAGTGAAATTACAAAAACCTTAACATGAATATATATATAGAGGTAAATATGCACTATGAGATTCAAAAAAGAGCTCCTCCAATATATTCATGAGCCAACAAGCCACCAATGATCCATAGGTTAAAGCTGTTCAAACTTAACTCGTTTACTAAACAAATTTCAAACTCGAACAAGTGAATAAATTTAAACAAGTCCTGGCTACTGAATCCCTAATGAGCGACTCGTCTTATTTGCAGTTATAAGTAAACAGATTTTGAAATTCCAGTTGATGAAAAAGCTTTAGAGTGATCCAAATAGATGGTGTAATGGTAGGGAGCTTACCCGGGGACAATGATAACAAGTTAGTTCCAAGAACTTCCGCAGCCTAAGAGCTCGATTCCACAAATTTCGAGCCGACCGATTCGATGTTTTAGGATTGCAAGGATCCAATGCTAGTCCCTTTAGCCACACTAACAAGTCGGAATAATTAGCAGGCGAGCCAAATGAAGATCTTGTTTGGCTGAATTGGCCTCCCTTGGCTAATGATGCCTTCTCATCAATGACCTGGCGATCAAGATTTCCACGAAGCTGCAACCTCACCATTTCAGCAAATTTCTTGAATTGAAATCCTGACATCAAGCCTCTCACCTATTAGTCTTGCTGCTATAACTAAAGGGATGCATTTATCACTAAAGGGATCCAGTGATTTAGACATGGGCTCTGTGTTGTAGTCATTCTAAGCTAAAATATCCTTCCTGCACAACCCAATTCAAGTAAGGAAAAATTACTAAGTTAACCGGTTCTACATCTTGCGTGATCGACCCAATTTTTGAAATATGAGACAGTCAAAATACCAAATATTAATGGACTTAGTCTATCTATCATCGCATGATGAAGGCGAGCTTTACAATAAAGAACAACATGAATTTCACAATGCATACTCCATTCACAAAACTAGTCTACATAGATGACAAGCGATAGCTAAGAATTTTCTGGCTCAGGAAGCCACCAAACCAACTCACTTAAATGAACAGCGGTAATCTGGGTAAACGGGCGCTAAAAGTCCTCTTTTTTTATCAGGGAAATCCTGGTATATTAGCCTGTGTATTGGCTACCACACAATAGTGGAAGATAATAGATCTGATAGATTTTTTGAATTTACTCATAAATTTTAATTAATTATTGTAAAAGCATAAAAGAATAGTAATCATACCTTCCTTGTAGAAAATCCTGATGATGATGCACAATAGGAGGTTTTTGGTGTGGGAATATGAAAATAAAATTCATCTATGTTGGCCTTTCAACAAAGTAGGGATTAGGTGGGGGGAGAGAGCAAGGGGCCAAAAGCCAAAATTTCTAGGGTATATGTTAGATGTAAGTGCAAAGGGGAACTTTTATAAGAGAAAGTTAACTCAAATAGTTATAGTTTACTCAAGAAGAGTTAATTAACATTAATCTATCTTTAATTATTAAAAAAATAAAATTTATTATTTTTTTTAAAATTATTATACAAATATAAAATTATAAATATAATTATATATAATTAATAAAATAATATAATTTATTTTTTAAAATTTTATTAATTCACTTTTTTATATTTATATTTATGTGTATTCAGTTTATTTTTTTAATTATATAATAGATTTACTTAAATTTTGACTAATAAAAAATATTATATATTATTTTTTAAAATAAAAATTTACTTATTATTTCTTTAATTCTTTTTATTATAATATAATTAGTTAAATATAATACTTATAAAAAAATTTAAAAAAATTTTATTTTTTTTAAAAAATATAAAATTTATCTTTTTTTCTTTTTTTAATAAAATAGTATATGAAAAGAGTTTTTTTTATTTTTAAAAAATAATATGTAAATTTAGAAGTATTTTTTGAATTTTAAAATTTTATTTTTGTTTTCCTTGATAAGAAAAAATAGAAAATATATTTAAAAATTTTTATAATGATATAATCGATTGAATATAATTTGTAAAATTTTATTTAATTTTCTCTTAAATAGAAATATATTTATTTTTTAAATCTCATTTTCCTAATTTTTTTTGTTTTTTAAATAAAAATTTAATTAAATTTCTTATAATTTATTTTATTTCAAGTAATATAAATAGAAATCCATTTATATTTTTATTAACTTATTTTTATTTTGTTATACTTAATAGAAGGCAATATGTTTTTCTTAATTTTTAAATTTTTTATTTTTTAACTATTAATTTAAATGATATTATATTTTTATTTATTTATTTAAAATTTTAATTTAAACTTTCTTTATTATAGAATAAATTAGTATTTTTATCCTTATATTTTTTTATTCTTATATTAATGTCATTATTTTAGAATTAAAAAAATAGAATAAAATGACATTAGAAAAATAATATTTTGTTTATTAAGTGTTATAATGGTATTATTTTAATATAACTAATTAGTTAGAATTTCAACTTTTGTTGAAATTGCAAATTTGGTTAGAAGTTATTCAAATTAAAGACAAACATTAATTTTAATATATAATAAAATAATTAAATTATATATCATAATTTTTAATTTTTATTATTTAGTATTTAACTTATATTACGCAAAATTTTTTTTAAGATATAAAAAGTTTAAAGTATAAATTTTTTTTATTATTAGAAAAAAATTAATATATTTAATTTGAATAATTTATAAAAATTAAGTCAAATTAATATTAAGAAAAATAGTTAAAAAATAAAAAAAATTAAACCAACAAAAATAATCTAGTTTTAAGGTGAATGGATTACATTATTACTATAGTTTTATCAAAATACTTCTTTCATAATCATTATTAGCAAATTTGTCAAAAAAAAGTCACCAAGTATTTTCTCACTAATACTATATAACAAAATTTATCATTTATTTATTTAAAAACTTTACTAAATTTAAATTATAATCTAAATAATTATTATTAATAAAATATACTTTTTACCAATAAAATTATTTAAATAAATTATTATACTAATGCGTTAATCAAATTTAATTAATAATATATTTTATTTTTTTATTAACAAAAATTTTGATAGTATTTAAAAAAAATGGAAAGAGAACAAAAAAGGAAAAAAAAAGGAAGTTCTTTCATTTTTCAATTAATCAAAATAATATAATTATTTAAGGGATGTATTGGTTAAAAAGTTAATTAAAATTAATAAAAGGTAAAATAAATTTTATTGTTATATTTAGATTATAAAAAAAATTATAATTAAAATTTTTAATTTATAATATTATTATAATTAATTGTAGATGCTAACTTAAAAAAAAATCACTTAGTTGAGAAACCTAATATTTGAAATTAGATAATTTAATTGTAAAAAATAAAAAATAAATAAAATATATTGATTTATAGAAAAAATAAAAAAATATAAATATAAATCAAGTATGTTAATTTATAATATAAAAAATAATTAAATATATATTAAAATTTTAATTTTATTAAACTATTAAAAATTATAAATTAATTATTAAATTAATATTTATAAAATTTCAATAAAAAAATTAAAATTAAATATAAATATTTTAATTTAAAATATTATTTAAAATTAATATTTTTATCATAATTTTAATAATATTAATATACATATATATTTGTATTATTTTATATTTATTGTGTTTCTTTTTAATATTTTTTTTCTCTACACTTTTTTTATTCCTTCGAAAAATTATGTTTGCTTGTAGTTGTTCCAAGTTTTGCCGAGTAATTCACAAAGTAACGCGCAAAATGTGTTGTAAATGACACTCTCGTGGTTGCCCACTCTCGAGGTTGCCCAAGGAGACACAAGCACCCAGTGTGATGGACGGGTGTATGAAACTCGTCTTCTACATCGGATAGAAAGAAGGGAATTTTGGGATATAAGGGTACTGCACACCCTAAAAAAATTGCTTTATGGGAGAGAGTAATGACCCGTGAGGCGCGGTAAGGGTCGACTTTCCAACCTCGATTCGGGAGCTCTTGCAGGGCAAGCAAAGAATCCGTTTCCACAACAAGCCTTACACCAGCCCCCTTCCCAAGTCGTACAAAGAGTCATGTGAATGGCTCGGAGTTCAGCTCTAACAATCTTTACAATTCCACCATTCTGCTAGAAACCCTTTTCCCCTAAAGAGAGGAAAGAGAATTGTAATATTAAATCACCATCATACCGTAAAGGTGCTAACTCATAACTTGACTTAAATAGTTCAATTTAATTTTCTCGAAATTGGACTTCACATAAATTTTAATTATTAATAAATTTAATAATTTATAGTGAAACACTCAAAAATAAAATAATTTAAAATTCAGATAATTTGAAATTAAAATAATTAAAAATTTAATTAATTTGAAGTATGATTAATTATAAATTAAAAAATTAAAATCTAAAAATTGAGATATTTAAAATTTAATATATTAATAGTAAAATGAACTTAAAATTTAAAATATTTATAATTTAATATAACTGAAATTTAATTTATTTAAAATTTTATAAATTTCAAATTTATATAATATAAAATTTAAAATAATTAAATTCAAACTTAATTTAACTTTACAAATAATTAGTAAGTTAAATTTATATTTGTTATATTCAATATAATTTTAAAATTTAATTTGACATATATCTACATATATGTTTGCACAAATGTGAGTATTTATATAGTATGAACATTTAATTGAATGACTTACATGGTATTCTCATAATCGTATGATTCGAAATAAATTATTTTCCTTAAATTTATTGGTATTTTATATGTTTTTTGATTTTGTAACAATTCAGTACAAATTGAATTTAATTTAGTAGTCTTTTTTTTTTTCTCTTAGCCACCATATTGACATTTTATAAATGATTAAAATTTGTCAATCAATTAGGCTGAAAATAAGACAAAAATTTTCAACCCCACTTGACCCGAAGTTTGGGCATCGCACTAAATTTCCTTTATTTTGTATTTTTAATTTTACATGAGAGAGTTTTTTTTTCAATTTTGCTCTAATTATTTTATTACGATGTACAATTCGAAAGCAAGCTTATAATGAAATTTATTGAGGCACTCGTTACCAAGTCGTTTGCAAATCCTAGCGAGTCAGATTTATAATGATTTAAACTTGACTCGTATACTAAACAAATTTCAAAACTGAGCATCGCATAAATATCACTTGTTCATGTACCCCAGCAAATGACTGCAAATTCAAAGCATCAAGCTCCTGGCGCATGCATCGGTCTCTTGCTTTGCGGTGCTTAGCCAAATTGCTCACGGTTGCGTGGAGACTTGGGCAGAGTAATTGGGTTGCGAAGAAATTAGGAAAAAGAAAAATTGGATCACAACGCAATAAAAATAATGCAATAAATGGGTTGTATAATTCGGTGAAAGGTATATTAAATTTATAAAATAATAATAATAATAATAATAATAATAATAACTTGTGAACCCAATTCTTGACGGGAAACTGAATCTGTACTTGATGTAGGCCGGGGAGGGGAACGCAAACATGAAATTCTCCGATGGAGGTTCCACGTGGAGCAGTCAGGCTCCGGGCGAACAAATGTGCCCGTATTCAGTTTTCCCGACCGTCGCTAGGTCCGGACCACCGTCATTAGAAATCACAAGCAGTGTGAAGTTATAAGGTATGAGACCCCGAAGTCCAAAATTTTACTTTTTCTGCCTCCGCAATGGTCGATCTCTCCAAGCCTCTCTCTTCCCGGAGACTCCTCAAGGTCCTCAAAGCCCAGAAGGATTCGCAAGCGGCGCTTGCCCTCTTCGAATCGGCGAGTCGCCACCCGAGTTATACCCATTCGTCGCACGTCTTCCACCACATGCTCCGGCGACTCGCCGATTCGAAACTCGTCTTACATTTGACCAGAGTTGTTGAACTGATTAGAACCCAGAAATGCCAGTGCACAGAAGACGTTGCTTTGACGGTGATTAAAGCCTACGCCAAGAACAAAATGGCAGACGACGCTTTGGATGCTTTTCAACGAATGGAGGAGATTTTCGGGTGCAAGTCAGGGATACGATCGTACAATACTTTGCTAAACGCTTTTACTGAGTGTAATCAGTGGGACAGGGCCGAGTCTTTTTTCGCTTATTTTGAGACTGCTGGCGTGTCCCCGAATTTGCAAACTTATAATATCTTGATCAAGATTTCGTGCAAGAAGAAGAAATTCGACAAGGCCAAAGGGTTGTTGGATTGGATGTGGGGTAGAGCTCTAAAGCCTGATGTATATACTTATAGCACTTTAATCGATGGGATGGCGAAAGGCGGGGATATGGTGGGGGCACAAGAGGTGTTTGACGAAATGTTTCTTCGAGAGGTGGTGCCGGATGTGGCGTGTTATAATATAATGATTGATGGGTTTTTTAAGAAAGGTGATTATGTTAACGCTAAGGAGACTTGGGAAAAATTGGTGAAGGCATCTTCTGTTTTTCCGAGTGTGACTACTTATAATGTCATGATTAATGGGCTGTGCAAATGCGGGAGATTTGATGAGAGTTTGGAGATATGGGAGAGAATGAAGAAGAATGATCGAGAAAAGGATTTGTTCACATATAGCAGTCTGATACACGGCTTATGTGGGGCAGGGAATGTTGATGGGGCCCTGAAAGTCTATAGAGAGATGGTTCAGAGTGGCATGGTGGCTGATGTGGTTACTTATAATGCATTGCTTAATGGATTTTGTCGAGCAGGGAAGATAAAGGAATGTTTTCAGTTGTGGGTGGTGATGGGGAAGCGGAATTGTCGTAATGTTTTTAGTCATAACATATTTATCAAAGGGTTGTTTGACAATGGGAATGTGGAAGAGGCTATTTCTATTTGGGAACTATTGCGTAAGAAGGGATCTGGGGTTGATGCCACAACCTATGGAGTTTTGATTCATGGATTGTGTAAGAATCGACATTTGAATAAGGCTTTGAAGACATTGAAAGAGGCAGAAGATTTGGGAGGTAAACTGGATGCTTTTGCCTACTCTTCAATAGTTGATGGGTTATGCAAAGAAGGGAGAGTAGATGAAGCGAAGAGTGTAGTCATTCAAATGGGTAAGCATGGTTGTAAGCTGAGTCCTTACGTTTGTAATCCCCTGATTAATGGATTTATTCGAGCTTCTAAACTGGCTGAGGCAGTTCACTTCTTGAGAGAAATGGAATCCATGGGCTGCCTTCCAAATGTTGTCTCCTATAACATGCTTATTAATGGTCTTTGCAAGGCAGAAAGATTTAATGAGGTATATCTTTTTGTCAAGGAAATGATAGAAAAAGAGTTAAAACCAGACTTGATAACTTATAGCTTGTTGATGGATGGACTTTGTCAAGGCATGAAAATTGACATGGCACTCAATTTGTGGGTCCAAGTGATTAAAAAGGGTTTTAGGCCTGATATAACTATGCACAACATTCTCATGCATGGCCTATGCTCTGCTGGTAAAATTGAAGATGCTTTGCGGCTCTATTCAACTATGAAGCTTTCGAGCTGTGCTCCAAATCTTGTGACATGCAACACACTCATGGAGGGCCTGTACAAGGCCGGAGACCTTGAAAGAGCATCAGAAATTTGGGCTTGTATTATACAAGATGGGCTGCAGCCAGATATAGTCTCCTATAACATATCTTTCAAGGGGCTTTGTTCTTGTGGTCAAATGTCAGATGCCATTGTGTTGTTGAGTGATGCATTAAGTCATGGAATCCTTCCAACTGCTATTTCGTGGAACATTCTTGTCAGAGCCATGGTTAATGTCGAATCATTCTGATTGTTTGGGGGTTGAAAAAGCTTGGGACCTTGTGTATTTTTTTTCCTGGGAATTATTCTTCTGCCTGTGGATCTGAAGAGACCTACATGTGCATTTGGAAGACCCATGGATGCTTTACATATCACCCTTTTCATTATGATATGGGGTAAGCAACACCAGAAGCTTCTTATATTTGTCGTTGAAAGAACCATTTCTTTGCAGACACTGTTTTGTAATGTGTTAATACTTGCAGGTGAAGATGACTATTTTAGCTACAGAAAAAAGGTCACAAGCAACCCTGTTGCAAACAGTGAGTATGATGTCCATGTTGCCCACTTATGCCACCAAAGTCCAAACCTTTCAATTAATCAATTTACATGTTGGACCCTCATATCTCGTTGTCATTTCCTTATGGTGGCTTCTTCCTAATTTTCTTCATGGATTAAACAGAAAGGAGCACGTTTCAGATACCAGATCCAAAGGTGAGAGATTGCTGGTATATTCTCCTATCTGATAACCACCTAATTTGTTATTTTCTAATATTGGAGCTTTTTGCTTTGGAGGTCACTATCATCTTTGTATCCTCCAAGTTTGAGCTGCATTACTGGAAAGTGACTTGCATCGTATATAAGCAACAAAATCATTAAGAAACAACAATGGGGGTTTTCAAATATCCAAAACCGGCTATAATGACATGAAAGCTGCAGCTGTTTAGTTTTAATCAATAAACTCACCAAAGCATCAAGCATGGCAACCGAGATATATGGCTCTTGGTGATGTAGTTATATTGCCGAGATCATGGTTTGATGCAAAAGTAAATAGCTTGATGTATCAAATCCAAGTTGGAAGTTTTCACTTGGGGCTATGTTATCATGCTACATTCTTGATAAAATTTGTAACTGATAATTTCACAACCCAAGTTCATCAGATAAACAGATTTATATACACGTGTATGCAGAGAGAAAAGGAAATGGGGTAAAAATTCACTTAGATTAGAGGGAAAGAAAGTGCTTCATTCCTTTGTAACTTCTTGTGTGTTATTTTTCTGTTCTTTCTAAGTCTGATGCCATTCTCTTCTCAAAGCTGAACTGAGTGATCAAACCCAACAAAATTGCTTCAAGAACTGTAAGCTTTGGCCAATCAGGAGCAGAAGAAATGAAAGAATCAGCAATGGTGATGCGTTTTAAGCAAATCAAATCAAGGTAAATGCTCATCTTGATGTTTGGCCCACCTTTAATCTTGTCTGCGCCGTCCTTAGCTCTGGCTTTATCCCCTGGTTCTCTTGGCCCCAAGTTATTGAAGAATATCCCTTCATTTCTATCCTTCTGTATATGACCTGTGAATTCTGTAACTTATTTTCATTCTTCTCAATTTCTATTATATTCAGTTCTGCAGATTCCTCAAAAGCTTCCATCTGACTCTTATATTCTCCATTATCTGTTAATCAAAAATAGTGAATAAGAAGTGAGCATCAACAGTATTTGCTTGACAAGATGGCTCCTGTTTTTCCCAACGCATTAATTGAGATGCATTAACAGTGATGAGCATAGCCCTGGCACTGGCTTCATCAAGTCCTCTGAGAGCATCTTCTTCAACTTTATTGAATTCAGTGTTGGCTTCCTCGGTAAATTCAGTTAGATAGGCAGATGTCTCATCCAAATAGTTAGTGAGACAGACCTTTTCAGTTTGAAGCATGGCAGTTCTGACAAACAGCTCTGGTTTAGGGGTATTGCCTTCAGGTGGGGGGATTCTCTGAGGCACCAGACAGAATTCCTATTAGTGATGGTTTTCTAGTGGAGGTTGAAAAGGGTGTGATCTGTGGGAGTGAAGGGGGCGTGGATGGTTTTGAAGGCATTCATCTTTGCCACTCTTCAGCAAGGAGAGCGAGAGAGAAAGGGAGAGGAAGAGGAGAGGTGACTGGTTAGGCGAGCCAGGTTGATATGGACATTTTATGTGTTTTGAACCTTTCGTTATTATGTTTTACAAGTGTAAAATGCTGATTGCGTGCCGTTGAATAGCGGCGACGGTGTGGAGTGGTGTTTGTGTTTCTTTTCGCCGGAAAATACGTTGGCCATATTCGCATTGACTTTTTCGGTCTACGCGCACACACGCGTATATACTCGGTGCACGCAATAGAGTCTACCTAAGGGAGGAATGGTTCTCTTCCATCGCGGACAAAAATGTTAAATTTTAAGAATTCAACATCATTCAAAAGCTCGGACTAGCGGTATACGGGTTGAAAAGTCCTTTAACTGGTCGAAGTTATTTTACGAGCATTTCTCTCGTAACGATTATCTGAACTTAACACGTAGAATATAAAATATTGCTGTTGGTAAATTCAATAGTCTTCTGCACGAATCCCAGTCTATTTGACTATCGTTCCTCAATGACCTCGCCCCGTCGACTTCTTGCAAAAGTACCATCTGGAAATGCGAAGATATACGAAGAAGTTAAAGGGCCGGAGCATAGCCAATTGCCAATAGAAGTAATCAAGATGGCCCCTGCTCAAGTTATCTGGAATCCAACCAAGCTTCCCATTCCTCGTAGTGATATTGGTCACCATGGTGATAAGCAGAGTGCTCAAGTAGTTCCCCAGTGCAATAGTTGTAAGTGACAAGGCTGAACACACTCCTCATAGCATCAGGTGCCCGATCGTAGAAAAATTCCAACTGGCCAATGATGGTGAAAACTTCTGCACATCCTATGAGAAAGTACTGCGGGACTTGCCAGAAGATGGACATGGGGATGTCCTCAAAGTCATAATAATTGTTGCTCTGGACATACTTCAGCCGGGTGACTTCTAATAATCCAGCAACGATCATGGCGAAAATGGATATTACGAGGCCAATGCCAATGCGTTGGAGCTGTGCAAAGCCTTGTTCATTTCCTGTGAACTTCCTTGCATACGGAGCGATGATTTGATCATATACAGGAACCCAGAAAATGACGCTGAGGGTGTCGAAGGCGGAGAGAGATGCTGATGGAATCCTAAAGCGTGGGTCAATGTTTTGGTCCATGGGGTTACCTTGTAAAACAAACATGGTGCTCACTTGACCGTACACTGTGGAGAAGACTATTCCAGTTACCCATACTGGGAGCACCCTGATAATGGACTTGAGCTCTTCCACTTCAGTTGCTGTACAGAGTCTCCAAGGGTCTCTGGCGCTCTTGACTATTCAGTTTCAGTCTCCACAGCAGCCTCGTCAAAAAACCTGAACTTTGACGGTTTTAGTTCGATTATGTTTAGAAAACAGGCAGTCTAGAGTAAGAAGCTAAATCAGACCGTTAGTCAATTATCAGAATTGGAACTCCCATCGTAAATCTGAAAAAAAGGAAAGAAAAAAAAAGAAAAAGCTATGTGCCAACAGTGATTCCTTGTCAATAACGGCTGATGTCCCGCACCTGCTCCTTCAACCTGACATTTTGTTGCAATAGAAACTACTGTCAAGTACAATATGAGATATGAGATGTTTTGAGACATTCCCGAAGATACCATCCATACGTATCTAATTAAAGTTAAATGATTCTACATAGTGGTTGCTTATCAGCAGCAGAAATGGAATCCCAGTATAGTCTAGCTGAAATCATTTTAAAAATGGGCTCAATAGACTCACTTGAACTTTTGTGTATGCTCAAGCTTGTGGCTTCTGTGGATGTGACCTTCCTCCTCTTCATTCTCGTAAAGAAGAGTTTTATCATCAGGAAGTTTGACGTGCAATTTCTAAAGGATGCAACAACGACACGGAAAATCCTCGTGAATGGACACCCTCCAGGTTTTTGAAGTCTGTATAGCTTGCTTCCCGAGAAGAAAAAAAATAACAGCAATGGCCATTGCAACTGTAGGAACTCCAAACCCCCAACCCCAGCTAACATTCATTTGAATCCAGACCAAAACAGAAGAGGCAATAAGTGCCTCTCTTTTTATCAATGCCTTTTTTTTTATTTTATTGGCAATAATGCATAACATTAACTCGGAATTAAAAAATGAAAACCTTTTATTTAAATTTCATGGATTTTAAGCTTGAAAAGATTACAAAATTTATGACATTGGAGAAAATTATTGTGTAGCATACTAATGGACAAAAAAAATAAACTAAAAAATCAGATGTGTTAGGTGGTCAAGCTACCTAACAACTAGAGTAACAACTAAAGTAACGTTACTTTGGACTTAGTTAAAAGAATAAAAATTTAAATTTAAAAATTCTTATTTATTAGTAGATCTATTAATATATAAATTATACAATAAAAATAATTTTTTTATTCCTATAAATCTTGCACTTCTTTTTTTAGTATTTATTACATTTATTCACTTTTTTTATAAGTCAATTTTCAAATAAAATAAATTAAAAATCTCCATATAGATGCAACAAGGTTTTGAAAACGTTCAGTAATAGCAATAATAATATCTTAGACGTGTTATATTTAGTGAATATCATAATTACTGCACTTTTCTGGCATCCTTTTAATCATATTTTTCTCATCTTTATTATTGTTATTATACTTTTTGATACTTTATTGAATATCTTTATTATATTTGCTGCACTGTATCGACGAAAAACTTAAAATTTAAAATTTAATTTTTTTTAATGTGTGGGACTATATGATTATCTAGATTTTGACGAATTTCTCTAACTATGTAATAAACCTCTTAGAAGTAGAATTCACGTCTAGTAAGGAAATGTTGAACTTGGATTTCCTTGGTTAAATCTTTAATCTTGTCGGCATCGTCGTCCTTACATCTGGCGTTCGCACAGGCTCTGTCGGCCTCGAGTTCTTAAAGATTAGCCCCTCATTTCAATCCTTTATAAACAACACTGTCATGTCATCAAAATGTAAGATTAACGAAAATGTATACTCGAAATCGATATTATTAATATGTTTAGAATTCACAGGAATACCAAAATTGAGGGGACACATAAAATAATTAGATAGCTTCATTGAACTTTGCAATAGAGTTTAGAGAGTATTAATTATAAAATGAGTCTAAATAAGGAAGTGTTCACGCATGTGACCTTTTTTTTTAATTTTATTTTATTAGGCAGTTCGCGCAAGTTAATCTTATTTTGTGACAAAAACTGTAATTTTGAGATTACGGGAGTTGCAAAAAGACTAAAAAGAAGGACAAACTACACGTCAGATTTAGTTTTGTCTAATGTGTGTTCCCACGCTTTGTGTGTGTGTGTGTGTGTGTGGGTACACAGTCCACTCCACTTAAAATCTTGTTTACAAGAATGACTCCTAGAAAAAAAAAGTGTACTTGGAGGAAGCCAGGTCCTGAGGACGCATAAGCCTTATAATCAGAAGGACTATCCCAACATTTGGTGGGCCAAGAAACCATAATCAAATAACCAATCAGTAACTTGATTAGCTTCGCGGTAATAATGAGAGACCCCTTGCTTTCCAGATTCCACGATTTCATTCTTTTGTGTCTTTAAGTAACGGTTATTCAAGAACTTTGGGCTGGTCTCTAACCATTTAAAAAAAAAAAAGAAAAAAGAAAAAAGGATTGAGACTGAATGAAGACACATTGGACTTTATTTTCCACATTTTAAGTTTAATCATTGTGGGTCCAATTGCTTGTTTTACAATAAGGCTCAAAGTCAACCATGTGACATACATTTTTTTTATTTAATTTTTTTATATCTGTTCCCCTTTCTTCGCATGATTCTTTATGGACAACGAGAAGGCTTTCTTTATGGGCAATTTGAAGTTCACCGACACTGCGGCGTAACGGTCCAATTCCGTAGATAAAATCCAAGCCGGCGTCGTTTTAACCCTTCTTGGGAACCCTCGTGGGATGGGGACTCGTACTTTCTGTTCTTTTTTTACATATACGCAATTTCGTATCTCTTCCCTCCTAATCCTTCCCCCGTTCTCTCTGGCCTCCGTTGCGTTTTTCTTTTTCTCTTCGTCCCGACTGGCGCAATGGAGAAAAAGAATCTTTTTCCACACGTTCTCCTTCCATCTTCTTTTTGTGTGTGTGTGTATGTGTTTTTTTTTTTTTCTTATTCTTTCCTTTGTTTCCCCGCCGCTTCTTGGCTCTGAGATTCTTTATATTCCCTCTCCGTTGAGCCCCAATTTCTTCTTTCTACCGTGATAATTGCGATCTCTTTCTACTTTTTTTTTTCCTTCTTTCAAGAGCGCAAAGAATCGGTTGTTATCTCCCTTTTCTTCTCGATCTGACGGCGTTTTTTTTTTCCGGTGACTGTTTCAGGTTGCGGCGCAGAATGTGAAGGAAACTGAGATGACCGAGCAGGACTCTCCTCCGCCGTTATAAAGGATTTAACCATCTCAGATTTTTCATATTTTAGGGTTTCTTCTTCCTCTATCTCCGTTTTTTTTTTTTTTTCTTTTTTGTCAAAGAAAATCAGTCCAAGATTGAACCGAGGCCGTTTCTTTATCATCTTTGCATTTCTATTTCATCTCAGATTTTTGTGTTTTTTTTTTTCCTTTTCTTAAAGAAAAGGTTTGAAAAACGAGTCGGTCTCTGGAACATCTTTGCGTTACTATTCATCTCATCTTTTTTGGATTCGCTTCTGCTCATTTAATATCGCCTTTATTGAACGATTTCGGCTACTTCTTTTTTTTTTTTCTTTTCCGACTTTCTTGGACTCTAGGCAATGTTCGGTTTTTCTTTCGCACAAGGTGTTAAGAATCTTCTGTTCTGGTATTCCTTGTGTTACCATTCGTACGGAAAGAAACCAGATCCTTGAAGCTAGTCCACTCGTTGTGGTTAAAAACTGAAATTATAGACCAATTTTAGGATTTTTTTCACCAGGATTTTTGTGTGGCAAACAAAAAAAATAAAAAAGAAAAAAGAAGAAGAAGAAAGAAAGTGGGGTAGTACATATATGTTTCTGGTTTTGATTTAGATATCGATGTAGTCAAATATTTGAGATCTAGCGAGCTTTTTGGGAAATTTCTTGTACTTAAAATTGTCTGATAGCTGTTCTGCGGTCATGCTTCTGTCTGTGTCGAGTTAATTAAATTGTGTTGAATTATGTTTTGAGATCATCAACTCATCCCGTTCATGTTTTGTGTATTTCTATCGATTGTACATTGCTTTTGAATAGAGAAGGAACCTGCTGGCTCGGTGTTGCCATTCTCAATGTCAGTTCTGTCAGAGGCTGTTTCTGGAGATATATTTTAATAAGTATGAACCTGCTGTAGGTGAGCTTGTGCTTATCACATTTTTGAAATTTTTTTCAGAGTTTTTTTTTTTTTTCTGGGAGATTGAGCTGTCTATTGGTTGAAATGTGACACTATTGACGGAGAATGAAGATCAAGAAGTTGATGCCTATGGATGCAGGGTCTAGTGTACACTGCTTGATTGCACTAAGAAAGGCAACTCTATTCTTGTATTTTGGGATTATTATAATCCTCTTAACACAAACTTTTTGGTTTTTTTTTTTTTAATTTATAAAAATTATATTTGACTGCATTATGGTTTCCTTCTTGTAGTTGTCTATGATGCTTTACAGAAAAAGTACTCCAAGGAATACACATTTAAGCAATCTTTTCTAGTTGAACAAACTTTACGTATGATAGATTGTAATAGATGGGATTGCAGATAATGTTTTGAGTGCTTGTGTTCGATCGTAGTCCATTGAGGTTCTCCGTTGCTGTCTTTAATTAAAACTTTATTGATGCTCCTGGAATAATTTCCATGTCGATGCTTGGCTTGCAGTTTGCTTTGGTTATTCTCTTTCTGGTAGTCAAGACTCAAGCGGTTTCCATGAAAGTCCATCGAACTGGAAACAAGAAACAGGGAAATGCTTTCAAGGGTAACTTCCCAACAGAAATTATTCCCAATTGGATGAGGTGATGGAAGCAGAATCTCATGCTAACTAACTCCCATCCTTTTTCTTCATGAGCTTCAGTTGATATTATTTGACAGTATTCTGTTTCAGAAGTTCGCTTGTAAAATGGTCTGCACACTGGTTCAAATGACGAGAACTTTGGATAAGATGCCCAAACAGGTAAATATTTTTAAGAACCAGAATATGCTCTTGCAGATATTGTAACATCCTGTACATGCACCTTCAAGATGTCTAAACAGACTTTAGCTTTTACTGACTGCAAGCACACCATATTTTTTCATTTCGGCACACTAGATTGATGAAACTCCACTACTATGATGAGTTGATGAGGTCATGGATGCCCAATTTCTATGCACTTGTTTCTTACGATTTCCATTCTTTTATTATTTGTTCATGCTTGCTTGTTCGGAACCAAATGTTGGAAATTATTCACGAGGAAGCACTTTTTCTTTCACACATAAAAGTTTGGGCTGCCATTATGCCTATACTGTGTTCATTCGTTATGCCTTCATTGCTTGTGTGTGCAATATTGCTTGAACTAGCAAAAGCACCTAAGATTTTCCATTTTCTGAATGACAAATTGCATAATATTAAAAGAACTATTTTGACCTGACAGGCAGCAGATTATGAGCCTCCATTCTTCATGGGCTGCACAGAAGAAAAAGCCCATTTAATCAGTGGACTAAAATCCTCTGAAAATGGAGCTTTGGAATGCTTTTGTCTCTCTAGATAAAGACTAAAATTTTTATAGCAATGACCAGTAATTTAAATGCACAATCATATTTCATGTTAACTTTAAGTTTATCATAGTAATCTGTGCAGGTAAAAAATATGCTCCATCCTTGTGAGGATGAAAATGATGATATGGAAAATGACAAAGCCAGCTTAGGAGCCATCAATTGGGGGATGTTGCTGCAATTGATGGAACCCACCTCAAGACAATGAGATAAGTTAATTACTCATCCATGAAAGTCCTTGAAGCTATCAATTCCATGGCTTCAACTGCTTCTTGGTCTTTGCATAAAATAGTGCGCCCAGGTGAGTGGATACTTTAAATCGTATGTTTTTGGCCTATCTGGCTTATGTTGATCTTAAATGCTTGTTTCTTGTTGGGAAATTTGTTTGATATTGTGAAATGCCTTGGTGACACTAGGAAACATATGAGATAGTGGATGGGCAGTGGCTGCTTAAGAATGCGGGATTGCTACTACCCTTCTTGAATAAAAAAATAATAATAGTAGAAAAAATTGCTTGTGTCATTTTGTTTTTGTTCAACTTCATAATGTTGGTCTCAGGCATAATAACGGTCTCTTTGTCTAGATTCCTTCTTTTGCAGCAGTGCTGCAGGAAAGTAAGCTAGGGGCTGAAGGACACAATGATATTTTTGACTGGTTCCCTGGAAAACCTTTTGGATCTCTGACTTTTCCTATGCTTCCTGTCCAGCTATCGTTGCCACGTTGGTAATTTTTCTCTAACTTGGATATTGAAACTCCTCTCAGCATATTGTATGCATTATCATTTTAATGAGTCTGTAATCTGGAGTGTACTTCTTAGGATAAATCTTCAGATGTTTGAAAAGCAGCAAAAGCATGTGTTGCTGAGATTTTGTGCTCTTTATTATGGTTCTTGATCTTTCAAACCGACATGGTTCAATGCCTAGATAATTATTGTGTGTCATGTGTGTGTGTGGATAATCATTCCAGATTGATTAGAATGTAAGAGATGTCCAGGGTCCAGCTTTAGCTTTTGTTCATGAACAACCTGCTCGAGTTTTATAAGAGGACAATATGGATGACTCGTCTTTGGTCTTCAAGATCCAGAGCAGGAAGAGATTGCCCCTGGGCATTCATGTGGAAGAAACCGGCCAAAAGATTGTGCCTTGAACATGCAGAGCAGTAATGTAAAATTTTGGAGTTGTGGTTTCTGGGTTTCAAGCTTTGCAAGTGTTTCCTTCTGCTTTTTTGTTCCTTTCTTTTACATCTGCTTGATTTGGTGCTCAGTATCCTGTCTGTTGCTTGTAGGATAATTTGGCACGAGAAATTAAGGACAAAGTTGCTAATATATTGTGCCCAGCTTCCTGCATTTGATATCACATTTCAAGCTTTAATTCATTCGAAATATATTTCATCATTCTGGTGAGAAAGTCATTTCCATACACATGTTGCGCTCTGCTCTGATTAAGAAGACACAAAACATGATGGTGCAGTGATTGGTCCTTAGTCTGTTAATTTCTAATTTCTTTTCCCCTGTATAGCCTTCACATTGCCGTTGATATCTTTTTCCCTTAAATTTCTGTTTCAAGAGAAAAGGAGTGGAGGCTGAGCTTGTTTTGTTGAGATGAAGCAATTTTTGGCTGGTTGGATCCAAATCATTACAAGGGCAAGCTCACTTACCAGTGACATGGTAAGGCTATTGGAAAGTTAGTTGGTCATTGCTCATTACTAACCTTGTGGCTGGAATACTCGGTATATGTATAGTCTATATGTTCCTGCTCTCCCGTTTTATCTCCTTTGGGTGGTTCAAGATGAGGGATGTTCCTATTTCTGATAATCCGACAGGTATGTTTTCTCTTGATTTCCAAGCTGGTGTTATATTGCTCTTAATTTATGTACATACGTGAGTATGCGTTGCTCTCCTACACACAGATAGAAAGGTACAAGATGTACACCCCATTTGTTGTTTGATTTCTGAATCATTCAGGTTACTGTGCAGGCTGCTGTTCAGCAATCGCAGATTCTGGAAGTTCCTTGTTATGACAAATCATTCTAACCTTGTTCATCTTGTATGTTTCCCTGCTGATTTGTTTACCATAAAGTATGATTTTCTATCTAGTTATTTAACCATCTCAGTCCATCTCAAGAGGATGACATGGTTATCACGTGGATGATCCCACAGCAAAAAGGGATGAATAGAAGTTATCATGATCATTCAAACGGTAGCTTAGGCACATTAACTTTGATCAACAAATTTGATTCCAACCATTAAAACACCCACCCTGAAATCCATCGCGGTGTGGGCTGATCATGATGCTATTTATGTGTCTTCATTGTCTTGTTATCTGTACCTGCAGACTGTGACTACCATGAAATTAAGCCATTGGACACACCATTTTGGATTTGCTAATAGCGGAGGGGCAAACTGGTTCTGTTTTTGTTATTATTTGTTTTAGTCATGACGAGGGAAGACTCGAAATTATTGTTCTATTTAATTTGCTTCTCCTACTGTCACCACCACACTTCCTTCATTTTCAAAACCATGGCTCTACTAGTCAACCTATGTTTCGATTATGCTTCTTCTATAATATTAATAGCCAGACCAAAACTGATCTCCCAAATTGGACTTTGCTCGTTTGATGGCACCCATGATGTTAGGTGATGCTCTGCAGCCATTGCATTACACTTTTTTACCTTATATTTGATTTTCTTACCATGTCTCGCTTTGTTTCTGTTGAAGTTATTTCTCTATATGAATGAGTTCTCAATGCCAAGTATACCATTTTTTTTTGTCAGTGGAGGTAACTTGCCAGATGGTTACATGTCATATGTTAAACATCTTGATTGACATATTTTAATGATAAATTAAAATGTAATGATAAGTAAAAATGTATTTTTATTTAAATTTAAATATTAGATATAAACAAATAAGTATTTAGATTTAAATGTTAAAAAAATTTAATTTGTAAAAATTATTTTTTGAATGAGAAGAAAATTATTTTAATTTATTTTTATTATTAAGTTAATATATATAATATTTAATTATGAATTATATTTTTAAAAATTAATTAATTTTTATTTTTATTTATTTATATTAAAATTACACAATTTGATTATAAAATATTATTCTTAATATAAAATTTAAATTTTAATATAATAATTCAATCTTAAGTGAAATCTCAATTTTAACAATCAGAAAATATACATTATACATTTATATTTATAGTCGGCACAATAACTTATTTGTTTGAATATATATTAATAATTTTTATTAAATTTATTGTAAAATATGTACAAAATTTAAGAGGACGAGAGATACAAGAGTAAAAATAGAATATAGGATAAATTATTACTATGTCGTGTCGGTGACCATGTGTGCTTGACAGTGGGGAAAGAATATTAGGCTTCCACCGTGGACAAAAGTCTCCGCCCAATTTTGAAAAGGTCAAAATTATTCAATAGCTCACAATAGAGTTGCACGCTTTGAAAAGTATATTTACAAGCATTTCCTCCCATGACAAATCTGTCTGAACTTAGCATACAATATAAAATATTGCTAAGGGTAAAATCACTGTTTTCTGCACCAATCCAATACGTTAACTGCCGTTCACCTCAACGGGCTCGCCCAGTCGGCTTCTTGTAAATGTACCATCTGGAAATGCACAGATACACAAAGAAGTTCAAGAGGCTGAGGATAGCCAAGAGCCAATAGAAGTAATCGAGATGGCCCCTGTTCAAGTTATCTGGAATCCATCCAAGCTTCCCGTTCCTTGTAGTTATTTGAGTCACAATGGTGACAAGCAGAGTGCTCAAGTAATTCCCCAGTGCATTAGTTGTAAGCGACAGGGCTGAGCACAGGCTCCTCATAGCATCAGGTGCCTGGTCGTAGAAAAACTCCAACTGGCCAATGAAGGTAAAAACTTCTGCACATCCTATGAGAAAGTACTGTGGGACTTGCCAGAAGATGGACATAGGAATGTACTCAAGATCATAGTAATTGTGGCTCTGCACATACTTCAGCCGAATGACTTCTAATAATCCAGCAACGATCATGGCGATAATGGATATCACAAGACCAATGCCCATGCGTTGGAGCTGAGTGAAGCCTCGTTCATTTCCTGTGAACTTCCTTCCACATGGGATGATGATTTGATCATATACAGGAACCCAGAAAATGACGCTGAGGGTGTCGAAGAGGGAGAGAGATGCTGATGGAATCTTGAAGTGTGGGCCAATGTGTTGGTCCATGGTGTTGCCTTGTAGAACAAACATGGTGCTCATTTGACCATACACCGTGGAGAAGACTATTCCAGTTGCCCATATTGGGAGCACTCTGATAATGGACTTGAGTTCTTCAACTTGAGTTACTGTACACAGTCTCCAAGGGTCTCTGACGCCCTTGACTATCTCAGTCTCAGTCTCAGTCTCCACAGCAGCCTTGTCAAAAAACCTGAAAGTTTGATAATTTTAGTTGGATCATGTTTAGGAAGAATGACTCCTAGACTGATTAAAACCAAGGTTTTAGTTTGGGAAAAAACAGTACATAATAGAAGCAGAATAAGAAGCTAATTATGAATTGGAACTCCCAAATCTGCAAAAAAAAAGTAATAATGATAATAATAATAATAATAATAATAATAATAATAATAAATGTCATTTGCCAACACTAAAGTCACTCCTTGTTAATAACAGATGATGTCCTCCCACCCCCGTCCCTCAACCTGATATTTTGTTGCAGTAGAAACTGTTATCAAGTAGAATATGAGAAATGAGATGTTTTAAGACATTTATGAAAAGCCATTCACACATACCCAATTAAAATTAAAGGATTATGTGTAGTTGTTGCTTATCAGCAGCAGAAATGGAACCCCAATATAGTCTAGGTTAGATCATTTTGAAAATGGCTTCAATGTACTCACTTGAATTTTTGTGTATGCTCAAGCTTGCGGCTTCCTAGGATATGACTTTCCTCATCTGCAGTCTCATAAAGAAGAGATTTATTATCAGGAACTTCGACATGCAATTTTCTGAAGGATGCAACTATGACCTGGAAAATCCTTGTGAGTGGACTCCCTCCAGGCTTTTGAAGTCTGTATAGCTTGCTTCCCGAGAAGAAAAAAATAATGGCAATGGCCATAGCAACTGTAGGAACTCCAAACCCCCAATCCCAGCCAACATTCATTTGGATCCAGACCAAAACAGAAGAGGCAACAAGTGCACCAATATTGACGGAGAAATAAAACCAATTAAAGAAAGAGCTCTTCTTTTTCTTCTCTGTCTCATCAGTTTCGTCAAACTGGTCAGCACCAAAGGATGAGACACAAGGCTTGATCCCACCAGTCCCAAGAGCAATCAAGTAGAGTGCTACAAAGCATGCTGCAACTTGTGCTTTTGTTGGGTGGCAAGAACCCTTATCACATGGTGGCTTCAGTCCAGGGATGGCAGCAGATAAAGTTAAGAGTGTCATCCCCTGCAACAAGTATATTGGTTCATCACATTCCACTGCTAAAATATTTGGCATCAATTAAAATTTATGACAATTGCTGGATTAACTATTCAAAAAAAAAAAGGAGAAAATAAGAAAGTTCAACAGTGACTTCTAAACTAAAGGGGAAAACAAAATGAGTTACATAAATTGTGTCAGAAAAAGCACCAAGTCCCCGGATAATGCTGGCAAAACGATTACTAGTATTATGATATGGTATGCGAGGAAAATTTTTCGTGAATAAAAGGGGACAAGCTTATTGCAAAGGCTCTTAAGAGATTAGTCCAATTTATGGTGAGTTGCTTGGCTTTCAATGTTGCAAGTGGACTCACAGATATGTATATCATCACAAAACTGGCAATTGTCCAATATCTTCCGAGGTAAGCATCAGCTAGAAAAGCTCCAATAAGTGGTGTGATATAGCAAGTTCCCGACCAATTGGTCACATTGTTTGCTGCAGCAACATTTCCCTGATGGAGACGATCCTGAAGATAGTTTACAAGATTGGTACTCATTCCATAGTATGCCAATCTTTCACAGCACTCGTTCCCTGCATTGAAATATACGATCTTACTATAGTTACTAGTGAGTAGTGATTATCATTTCACGGGATGTACATGCGCCAGAGCAATCTGATTAAAACAAGCCACGTAATGAGAGTTAAGTTGGAGTTCATACCTAGAATAAAGCGGCAAGCCTTCCAGTTTCCAGTTTTACTTTTATTAGCTGGTTTTCCACGAATATCCACCGTTCCATCCTTTGTGTAGAGGTCTTCCTCTGCCATATTTTCTTTGACTTCACGTTACCTGCTTGGTCTTCTGATGAGTGATAAGGTAATACGAATAAATTAAACCACAAAAAAGAGATCAGGATGAGTTCTTTAAATCGACAAGATAATCGTTCAACAGATAAAACATTGTATTCAGAGCCACGAAGATGTCATTTGGACCATAAGCAATTGATGACAAAAAAAAAAAAAAAAGTCAATAATGTCAGTTTCAAATGAATGAGTCCAGCAATTTACTACAAAACCATCCGATCAGTCTCCTTTCGATTAATTGGAAAAGAATGAGAGAACGAAAGCGAAGTTGCAAATTGCATCTAAGCCAAGTGAAGACGAGACATCCTCAAACCCATTACCTTAATATATCCGCATCCGCCGGCAAGCAGTAGAGAACAACCCAAGAAATTTCCACGGTCAAGAAATCCCAGAAAATAATATCATGGAAATATTATACGAGATAACCTACAACTCAAACCGGGGATAACAAAGTAGATTAAAAAATCGGAGGATAATACTCGGATCTGCTTACCCACGAGAAAACAGAAACGGGATCACCCTTTGGATCCAATAAACACGTATCAGAAATGCAGATACAGACACAGAAATACAGTGCCCCAAACACTGAAAAGGCCATGCAAAAGCGAAAAACTTCAAAAGCCGTTAGAATTCAGAGTGGACTTACTGTTGGTGTGCCAGGAGCGAGGACGTGAAAGGGACTTTCGAGCCAAAGATTTTTTGGCGTTTGGTTGGTGGATATCAGTGCTTCTTGCAAGCTAAAATATAGGATCCAAAGTCCGGTTCCTTCTCGCTCACACCATCTGTCCAAGAGAAGAAAGCTTGTGCTGTCTTCTCTCTGCCCCGCAAAGTATCAAAGCCCGGCGTCACCGAATCTTGCTCTCTCTGACCATTTTGTCCACTTACCTAGTGGCTTTTTTTGGGGGGGGGGGGGTTTACAGTGGCATTATTTTCACTCTCAGTCTCCCAAATATGGGGCATGTTTGGAATTTTACGTGAAAAATTAGATTACGGATGTTGGTGGGCAATAATGTACTTCCACAACGTTAGAATTAAAAATGGAATTTACGGTTACTAAGGAAAATATATTGTAGACCCCCCCCCCCAAAAAAAGAAGGAAAATATACTGAATTTTAAGGGGTGGCATTTTTCCGTGTTTGGTCGATTCTGTTGCCCTGCTTTTCCGTCAATTAGTTGATCGTTTATCTGGATACTTTTACTGGGACCGTTAATTTAAACAAAGCAAATAGGGCGGGCGAAATATTTTTATGCTTTTTTCAAATTTTTCGAAGAACTCCACTAATTAAAAAAATACAAAGAGATAGTATAATAAATTTTTATTCGTTTTTATCTGTTCGCGGAGTTTAATAGAATGTAATTTGTTTTTGTTGTTAGATTGTTGCCAACTAATTTTTATCTTTTTGTAAAACTGATTGGCAATTCAATAATATATTACACTGTTATTTTTTTATTGAATATTATTTGTTTTGAGTTTTTTTATTTTATCTTTTTATCTTTTAAAATTTAAATTTTTAACTCTTAAGTGTTAAATTTTAATAATTTATTTTAATATTTAATTAATAAAATTTAGTCAAATGAATTTATTTTAATAAATTTTAATTTTATTAAATTTAATCTTTATCTTTTTCTCTTCACATTATATATGTCTTTTTTTTTTTTTTTGAGATAATAGGCTTAGATCAATAAAATTTGGTTAAATTTTGCTTATGCCATCGATGCATCATAATTGAATAATATTTTTACTAATATAATTTTACTTTGACGATGAGATAAGTGTTAGCTCTATAAATCTTTATATAAGAAAATATAAATACTTGGTAATACTTTATATTAATATTTAGTATAAAATTAATATAAAATGAGTATGTCAAAAGAAATAAGGTGAATAAGGTGAAGAAGAAATAAAATAACATGTTATGGCTTTGAAATCAGGTAAAGAGTAAGAAGGCAATATGTACGAGTAAAGTGGTAGAGGGCTGCTGACTAGGAAAGTCAGTGAATGAACTAAGGATTAGGCCAATAAGGTGTTTTATAGCAACATAAAATACTAGTGCATCGGCAAAAATCTAAGCTAGCAATGTTATGAAAGCATATATAAATGTACTAGGTGTGCATATGTGAGAGATTTGATGGTTAAAATTGTTTCTAAATTGTCAGAATTGCCAAGTCTCAATTTAAAACTTGGTAGTTACTAGATGATGTATTGGTAGGCTCTTTTAAAAAAAAAAGAAAATGTGGACAATAACGAGAGTGAAGAGTGCTCCTCAACAATAGTTATGACATGTTCTTCTTGAAAAAAAGAACATGTAGATAACAATAAAAATGGGTAGTGCTCCTAAATATCACTTAGGTAAAACTATTAAGTCTCACATAAATAAGGAGATTAAAGGTGATATTTCTTAAAAACATGTACAATATAATTGAGTTAGCAATTGAAGATAATTAAGTTCTAAATTTGGCTCCTTATTGATAACTAATTATAGCATGGCTAAAGTGTGTTACCAAAGTAGGAGAGAAGTGGAATGCACGAGATGAGGAAGTGGGGAACGATATGGTTTCTAAAACTACTAATCTATGATCTCCTATAATCCATTAAAGACATGATTGACTTGGTAGTTAAGTCATGTAAGTCTAATAGTTGAGGATGTCAATTATAACTTTATAAATTAGTTAGGCAACTAAGAATTCTAGCAAATACTCAAGAAGAGTGTAAGAAAAAGATATTTGAGGAGACGGTAGGTATAGAAGTTAGTGTGTAAAGACATATACAAAGAGAGATAAACACTTAAGAAGAGTACGAGTACACAAAAAAAAGTATAAAAAATAAAAAAATATTTGAGAGAAGTTTGTGAGATATTTGATATTATATTTTTTATATTTAAAAAAAAAAGTAATAAAAAATTAATATAATTTTTATATATATTTATGTACTTATTTTTTTATTTGTATAATTATGTTCGAGTTACTTGTTATAATATCGTGTGTAGGTTTGATGGAAATTAAGTAAGTAATTTAGTATTATCACGAGACAAAAAATTCCGGGGCGAAAATTTGACCGTTCGACAGTAAGCCTAATTAAGTTTATCTCGTGCAATTCATCATAGCTCAAGATGTTTAAAAGCACTAACAATTGTAATTTGACGTCTACATCACCCGTCACCCCCCCCCCCCCCCACCAAAAAACTCGCGGAAAAATCGCCCAACCCAACGGATAACGTTTCTGTGCCAAGTGGAGAAAACGTAGCGTTTTGACTTTAAGTGCGAATGTAGGTCTATTACAACCAACGGAAAATAAAAGGGAATATCATTAACCTGCATAGCGCACTCTTACAATGGCTCGTTCGGAAAGAAAGGCTCTCGGGATCAACTACGGAAAGAGAGGGAAAGGGAGACTGCTGCTGTTGACAATGTGCGTGGTCCCAACGTACCCAAGAGTTGAGTGGAATTGTTAGAATAATAATGCCGGTTAAAAAAACTCGTTTATTAATGATTGACGTGCTGAACAGAACGGATTGTACTTGTCCGTATGCATTTTGAAACGTACCAAGTTCCATTTTGAAGGTTCTCCTAGATCTTTTTTCTTTTTTTTTTTTTTTCTCAACACTTTTTTCCAACGAGGGTCCGCACAAGATGTCATTCCCCGCAAGAAAATTGTGGACGCAAAATCGTTTTTGAGCTTCTGCAGCATCGGAAACTGGAGGAAAAAAAATTTGCCACGAATGGTCCAATATCTTCCTAAGAAGGCATCAGCTAGAAAAGCTCCAACCAATGGCATGACGTAGCATGTGCCAGACCAATTGGAGACATTGTTGACAGCCACAACATTGCGCTGGCTTAGTCGAAATTTGAGATAAGTAACAAGATTGGTATTGGTCCCATGGTATGCCGATCTCTTACAGCATCCATTTCGGGCAAGACTGTCAAGATGCATAAGCCATACGTATTAACTTAATTAGTGTACTAAGAAAGGTCCAAAAGTTGTACCTAGGATATATGGACAGGCTCTCCGGGTTCCTGTTTTGTTCTTAATCGCAGGATTGCCACGGAAATTAGTTGTTCCATCCTTGGTTTAACTGTCTTCCTCTGCCCTTGGCACCAATAAGCCAAGTAATGATCAATGACACTTGTAATACGGCGTCATAGGGGCAGGTGCTCTTCATTGTCATTGAAAACGGAAAACGCATTGGTTCAACCTCAAACTGATCTCGACTAACAGTAAATATATGACCCTTTTACAAGTGCCTCCGGAGAAAATTCAGCACATACAGCTTACAAAACCCGAGTTACGTGGAACTGCGAGTTGACCAACTTCCTCATCCACTGGCACACAATTCGATCCCCCCCCCTTAATTAAATCGTTTACATTGCAGCATCTTCATTTTCAGTGGGCGGTATCTAGATACCATGGTCACATACAGAATAAACGCCGCATCGATCCAATTACACCAGGAAAAAAAAAAAAGAGAGACATTTTCCTGAAACTTATATCACGTTAATGAAACGTGTGGCCTCATAAAATTTCATTTACATTAAATTTTGGCACACTCTCTTAGGATCAGAATCAAAGAAGTAACTCTGATCTCATAAGTCAGATAATTTTTTATGTTTTTCGGTAAAACAAATAATATGCGCTAAAATTAGGTTTTATTTTATTTTATTTTATTTGAATTATTAGGTATAGTCTAGCGGACAAAAGTCCTTAAGAATTCCTGGAGCGGGCTTCTATCTCCTAATGCGCTAAAATTGAGTTAACGGCCCGCCAGAATGGGTTCCGACGCCTTTTTCCGTTTGTCTTAGCCGGTCTCGTCTCGAGGGCCTAAAATGACACAAGCGTCGGGCTTCTGTTTGATTGTCGAACTAAGTTTTCGTCAAGATTTTTTGGCCCAACTCTTTTACTTCGGCAGCCCAATCTCCAGAGAGGAACAGCTGGGCTTTGGCCTTTACGTGCTGGCTTTTGTCTGGTGACCTGCGAGAGAAACAGCCTGCTCGAAGACACCCAGATTCAGAGTTGGTTTTGTCCGGTGAAGCTGTGCTCAACGGCCCAAATCCTACTAAACGAAGCGAAAAATGAATTCAACATAGAAAAGCTCAAGGTAATTTTTTTTTTTTTTTCGGATTATTGAAAAGGAAATTGATTTATATTTGCTCTTGGTGGCTTACAATAATAAACAAATTTCTCAATCTTGATGGAAGCTTTTGGTAACATGGAAGTGAATGACCGTTGAATCTTCTAATTACATTCATCTTTCCCGTTTGTATTTAAATTCTTTGATTACTAAATTATTTTATGAGTCTCATTCATATGAAAAGTCACAGTTGCTTTAAAATCCAGAATTCTGTAGCCCTCATCCATAGGTAATGATTTTTTTTTTTAAATATGTAATGAAGTACTTTAATAGTTAAGAAAATTATAATTTTAGATTAGAAAATTCAATTTCAAAATCTGTTTGTTTGTGTAAAGTAGAAAAATTTTAAAAAATAATTAGAAATTGTCATGATTATCGTCAACTGTAGACATAGAAAAGCGTGTATATGATAGTATTTTTCACTTTTTTTTTTTTTTTCCTTCTTTCTTTCTTTCTTGTTTTTATTTGAACTCAAAATGAAAGGGAGAGAGAGGATGGTGAAGTAATTAATCTGATTTGCAGTTGATAGCAAATCCGTCACGTGATTCGATCAAGCGGATCATTCTCCGTCAATCGGCGCATGGGGTGTGGATGATTGCCTGATTGGGGCGCATTTCTAGAGAACGTCGACGGAAGTGTGGTAACCCATCGTACCCTCTGAGAACGACACCGCTTCAAGTGAGAAATGGATAAAACGAGCTTGATAAGCACGCCACTTTGAATATGAAATTTGATAAAATAGGGGTTGGACGAGCCGTCACTTACCCACCGTTTGCTTAATCTTTGCTTTCAAAAGAACCATGATGCCCTGTCGGCACCTGATGCCTGATGACATGAAGGCATTGCTCAACCATTTTTATTCACTTGGTAATTGTAAGCATCTCAAATCATTACCGCCTTGCTTGCATGCGTACGTTTTACCTTCATCGCCGGAAAATTCCATGCTCGGAAGCAGAGTGCCCTGAGCCAGGATCTGATGTCATTATTAAATTGGTTTTCCACAAATTTTACATTAAAAAGTGAAAAGAATGAATAAATAATATACAAATAAAAATCAATTTTAAATTAAAATATAATATTTAATTTATAAATTTACTATTTATATTAATTCCGCTGAAACTGGATATTTTTATTAATTTTCCACGAGTTAGAGAATTTTGTAGCAAGCATGCACGTGCGGATGTACCCAGAGCATTTAATTCTATGAGATGATTATTATGACTAGGTACTGAACGGGGCTAAAACCTGTTGGGGTGTGAGGCCTACCGGTAAATTTGCTTGGTGTGACGATGAAAAGCAATTGAGCAGAAGGTGCTCCAGCATCGCTAAAGCTTCCGTTTATAAGCTGACTCAAAACGTATTTTAAGCTTTTTTATTGCAGCAAAACAGAATGACTAAAGGACTTTGCACAAAATTGAACCCCAAGAGAATTTCCATTTAGGAGCTAATTAATTAGATGAAAAGGTTATTAATTTTGGACAGCTAATTTTACTTCCAGAATTACACTCGCCGATACGGAACAAGTGTTTGTGTAAATATGTAACAAATCAAGTGCGATTAGGCTCCAGAATCTTGCGTTTGAAGAATCAACTCACCCAACTAACAAGAGCGAAAACGACATTGCAGCAAGGGGATGGTCCCTCCGACTCTTTTTAAGGGAGAGGTGGCCGGTCAGTGATACATACATGAAGTTAACAAGCTTGAAAACGAAGAAGTGAACCGATAACAAAGGAAAGATTGCAGGGGGGGGGGCAGAGAAAAAGTGCAACATGGAGGCCTGGCTTCGATTTGTTTCACATGCGGTGTGCCTTTCTCTGGGTTTGGTAGACTGCAGAGTTCGGCATTACAAGTTTGATGTAAGTGTAAAATGCTAACTTTTTCAAAGTGTTCGGATCCTTGGAGGGAAAGAGCCTCAATTACATTGGGCTTTCTGCACATAATCACGATAGAGCATCGAGTACATTTTCCTCCTTGAAAATTATTTCCATTCAACTAGATTTAACTCCTCGCATCTTTGCTATTAAACATTGATTAAAGCCTTTAGCTAGGTTTTCAATCACTTGCAAAAGATCGAATAATCATACAGTTCTTACTTTCCGCCATTGGAGCACTTATTAAATACCAACAACATTCTTAGCATTTCTCTGTAAATTCTTGTCTATAAATGGAAAGTAAATAGTTCTCTGTAACATATATTCAACCCACAATTAGTAAAGCAGAAAGTCAAACTCAGCCCAACTTTAAATTTAAAGTTGGCTGTTGTAAATATTAATAAAATAAAATTAAAAAAAAACCCCTATTTAAAGCTAAACAAAGTTGGTCCAACTACAAGGGAAAGATCCAAAAAGGAACAAGAAGAGAGGCAGCGAGAGAGAGATGGCATCTAAATCCATCATCATACCGGGGTGACAATAGTGGCATATTCGATACAACAATTGAACAACATGGACAGCTTAATTAAAAGCTTTCTCTCTATGCTTAATTACCAAAATGACCTTATTTTTGTCTTCTAATTTTTTTTTTTCTCGTATGATGTTAGGTAGTGATGAAAAATACCACGAGACTATGCTCGAGCCAGCCGAATGTTTCCATTAATGGCCGGTTTCCAGGGCAAACTCTTTATGCTAGAGAAGATGATACAACGCTCGTAAGAGTGATCAACAAGGTTAAATACAACGTTACCATCCACTGGTATGCGACCTCTCGAGTCGAGACAAATTAATTTTGTAAAGAAAGTGATTTTATAACGTATGCATTTAATTCTCATTGGTTAATCTTTTTTTTTTTTTTTTTGAGACATTCGATTTAATATATCCTCGACGGGCATGGTGTTAGGCAATTGAGGACGGGCTGGGCCGATGGGCCTGCGTACATTAATTACCTCTACAATTTCACGGTCAGAGACCATTGGACGGGGGACGCTTTTTCGGCATGCACATATTCTGTGGCTGAGGGCCACGGTCCACGGTGCAATAGTTATCTTGCCTAAGCTCGGCGTCCCCTACCCATTCCAAACCCCCCCCCCCTCCACAAGGAAGAAGTTGTGGCATTAGGTGGTGAGCTATTCAAAATTCTCAGTATGAACCCAAACCATAAACCAATTATATCTAACATCCTAAAATTGGTTGCCCGGCATATTGTTAATAATTAAAACTGCTAATGTGAGTTGTAGGTGAATGGTGGAAATCAGATACCGAAACCGTGATCAATGAAGCTCTAAAATCTGGAGGACCACCGAATATCTCTGATGCTCACACGATTAATGGACATCCTGGGGCCGTTGCAAATTGTCCATCACAAGGTAATATATGGGACATTACGATTTATATACGTTCTTGATGGGATATTTCTAATAGAAAGAGCTACAACGCGTGTATCATAATCTATCTCGGGCTCTTTAGATCGTTTAAATTAAGGGGGCTTCACGTTGTCCAAAGCGGCAAGACCTAGATGCTACGATTGGTCAATGCTGCACTAAATGAAGAGCTATTCTGCAAGATTGCTGGGCACAAACTTACGGTTGTGGAAGTTGGTGCAACATATGTAAAACCATTTAAAACAGACACAGTGCTGATTGCCCCGGGCCAGACAACTAATGTCCTTGTCACAGCCGATGGAAATGCCGGCGCAAGTACTAGGTCGCAGCCGCCCCATTCGTGGACGCTCCTGTTGCAGTTGATAATTTAACAGCCACGGCAACTCTGCATTATTCGGGTACACTGGCAAGCACTCCAACAACCATCACTAACCCACCTCCCCAAAATGCCACTTCGGTTGCAAACAAATTCACCAACTCTCTTCGCAGCCCGAATTCCAAAAAGTACCCAGCCAAAGTCCTATTAACCGTTGGTCACAATCTTTTCTTTACCGTTGGTCTAGGCATCAACCCAAGTCCCACTTGCAAAGCTGGGAGATGGTAGCAGAGTTGTGGCTAGCATTAACAACGTAACATTTGTTAATCCAACCACGTCACTGCTTCAAGCACATTTCTTTAACATTAGTGGGGTTTTCACCACTGATTTCCCCGGCAACCCTCCAAATATTTTGAATTACACGGGAACCCCATCTGCCAATTTGCAGACCATGAATGGAACTAAGCTTTATCGGCTGCCCTACAACTCCACAGTTCAACTTGTTATGCAAGATACTGGAATCATAGCAGCCGAGAACCATCCAATCCATGGATTGAACTTCTTCGCTGTTGGAAGGGGACTAGGGAACAACAATCCAAAGACGGATTTTAACGACTTCAATCTAATTGATCCTGTCGAAAGGAACACAATTGGAGTGCCAACTGGTGGATGTACCGCCATAAGATTTCGCGCAGACAATCTAGGTAAATGTCTGAATATAATTATCTGGGCCGTTACATTTTCGGTTAATTTATGTTTATTTGATCAAAATTTTGCTGCGGACAGGTGTTTGGTTCTTGCATTGCCATCTGGAAGTGCACACGACGTGGGGACTTAAGATGGCATTCCTGGTGGACAACGGAAAAGGCCCTAATGAGTCACTCTTACCACCACCAAGCGATCTTCCGAAATGTTAAACTATAGACCAGAAACACATAAACAGAGGAATGGAAGCATCGGCAATTGGAATCAAACAAAATTCTGAAGTGAAAGGAACCATTTTGTTTCTTGAGTAGATTGAAAGATTTGCTCATGGGGTTTCAATAATATTGTATGATCGTATGAGCATATTATGGTTACTAGTTATTGGAGTCAGAAGCAGCTTTTTTTTTTTGCTCAAATTCGATTAATTAATAAAATTTTGACGGCTAAGTAAGCCTTTGGTTTATTTTTGTGCATCTTCTCTACCTTCTTCCTCGTTGCTGACACCTTAAGTTGTATGAACCAAAAAAAAAAAAAAAATCTTTAAAGAACAATTCAATAATTAAAAAATTATATCTTTATTTTTTAATTTTTAATCATAAAATTATCAGATAATTATTTAAAATTAAAAATTTGTTAGAAATTATTGGTCCGTAACTACTACCATCTACATAGCAACAGTAAATTATCTTTTTAGATTAAATTCTTCCATCATTTGTTTCAAATGAATCCAATATTCCAATGTAATCTGGGAGAACTAAAAAAAGTCATTTTAACCTTCGTTCCACCAAAAGTAACGATATGGCCCAGCCTCATATGAGCCCATGTATCGTGGATCAGTCTAGGAAAAAAAAATCCTTTAGCGGAGATTGGGGGCAAAAAGAAAACTCAAATTGTTAGAATAACAGCATGGAGAGAAAAATAAAAATAAAAACACCAATTCCAGTTTGTGTCATTCGAGCACAGCCAATAGGAATCAAATCTCAAGGGTGTTCATTGCACCCCATAACCCATTTGAGAACTAATTCTCATTTGATAGATTGGTTATAAAAGTAATTTTTTAAAAAAAAAATTAATTTTTCAAAGTTTCAACACATTCTGATTCTAATAATTGTGAATTCTAAATCTCATGTAACATTAAAAAAGATGAACTCCCACTTGAAAAGTTACAGGCGCCAAGATGATGCCCTTACCATTTTAGCATTGGGAGGCATGTAAAGTCTTATCATTAATTTATTTGCTTACTTTTATTTATTTCCTTTTACTTTCTGGCAGCAATAATTTCCTTTCTTTTCTTGTTAAGGGACTTCTGGCCTAAAATGATAATGAAGGTCGTTGATGTGGGTCGACGGACTGAAATGAATTTACGATGTTGCCTTCCACGAAAGACCCCACAAAGAATCTAATCTGATATATTCTCTTTTCTTTTTGTTTCGCTTATTTCTTTCGAGATGATCACAAACTGAGTTTCAAATTATTAGTTTTTAAAATCTATCCGTCTACCCATTAAAAATTTAAAATTAATATTCTGTGGGTAAGAGCAATATCTTTAAAAAAAAAGAAAAAAAATCAAATAAGTGATTGTAATCTTTTGAGAAATTCCTCTTGAACTTCGAATACCCGAGATAAGATTGCCAATCTTGGTGGCGCATCGATCTCTACAGGCTAAACTGGCTGAGGAAGCCCAACCCCGACCAGAAATTATCCCGGGGCGTTGAAAATTGTAGCGGACCTCTACGACTACAGGGGCATCATCTGCATTGGAAGGCGTATATAGAAATTAAGAAATTCATTAAATGGCTTCTTTTTTTTTTTTTTGGATGTTTTTTCTACTATTGTTTTCCTTTGAGTTTATGTCCCATGCATGTAATACAACAAACAAGGTAATTCATTTTTCAACTGATAAATTGCACTAGAAGCCCACATGACCCAGCATAATAAGTTAAGAGAGAAGGAAGCTTTCCTTTTTTTTCTTTTTTTTCTTTTTTGGTAGTTGTTGTTGGACCATCGCACGGCGAATTAATGGAATGCGCATTCCCATTTGAAAAGAGGGGAAGAAACAAAGTAATCTTTCCTTTTATGGAAACCACCTCCCTCTGTTACATTTTCCAACTAACACCAGAATAATAAATACCCGTCCGATGGGCTCGGCGTTTCTCGAGTGGGGACAACAACCTCGGAATTATTTATTTACCTATATTTTATTGGGGATTAAGCCTTGATCAGTATGCTTAGCATGTCTTCATTTATTTCCGACCAAATAATTTGGGAAATTCCCATTTCGTTTAAAAAACAAAGTGTAGGTGCGTCCGTTCACAGAGGCGACACGTGGAAACAAACCATAACTATTTTGTACGTCGGCTTCGATATTATATTCGAGCAACAACGAAAGCAATCGCAGCCTTTGGAAGAATTAATTAGCGAATTTAAAAGAAGACGGGACGGAGAAAACCCACTTTTACTGAGAACCCACTTTTACTACCTTTACGAAAAGGGTACCCCATAAATAAAATTTTCGAATATACCTCACAAAAACATGTGATGCTAATCAATTTTATTACATTAAAACACGACACATCGTGATTGCTGAGAAAAAAAAAAAAATAAATCTTGTTTTTTAATGTGTAAGCGTAATAATTAGCATTACTGTTTCTTTTAAGCTTACGGCGCTCCAATGTTTTCACTAATGAAAGAGAAACCATATTTCTATCTTAATTTGCATCTAAATGTGATGCCCTCGACATCTTTTCTTTTCGTGTAATGGCAAAGCCAATATATCTTGGACTCGCTGCAAAGTGCAAACCGAGTGTAACAAAAAATCCATTACTCCCCACCCCAAATTTTGGAGGTTTAAATATATACTTCCGTTTATATATATATATATATATAATGTATTAAATTATAATTTATATTCGATCAATAGCGTCTATTTATTAATTTACCAAACAGATCTTTTATTTACAAATTTACCCACATGTTTAAATTATGTTTGAGTCCGAGGGTGGAATCAATCGTCTTTGTATCCTATAAATTTATTAAAAAAAAGATATTATTAAATGAATAAATTTAATAAATATATATTTAACTCTATATAACACTTCAACAAAAATTCAAATTTAATATTTTTAAACTGATAGTGAACAACTTCATTACCATTAAATTCAGTGTTAGATAAATATAGTTACAGTCACTTGGCAGTCTTATAATCACAACCAGATCTTGCATGTATTCTTGTACAAACAATCAATGTCGTTCGGGGTATTGAGTTGGCTACGAAAGGATCATTCATCGGTGTCTACAGTCTACTTTCCCATCGAAAGACGAGGCTCATGGTGATGAACGTGTTCTTGTGAAGATTTAATGAACGAAACTAAAGGTGAGAGCAGGTGAACAGCAGGGTTATTGAAAGATAAACTTCTTACTTATGCTGAAGGTCAGCATTGTCAATTGCCAAAGTCGGCACCATGTCTGCTATAAAAATAAAAAATAAAAAACCCCAAACATGGTTGACCCAGGCCAGTTGTCCCGTGAATTACAAAAATACCCCTATTCATGTTCTTCCCAATTGAACCAATCACAGATCGGCCTTTCCAATAGCCACTTTTTGATTGGCCCTCTCTCTCTCTCTCTCTCTCTCTCTCTCTCTAGATGTGACTGAAGGAGCATTTCTTCGGCCGCAGCGCCCACAAACACCCATGTCCACCAATCAAAACTCGACACTTTTGACCTCTTTCTTACTCTCCTCCTCTGCCCACTTCTGTTCCATGGATGGATCCCTCTCTTACAAGTAGCAATAAAAGGGTGGCATATTAGTATTCACCTCTTTTACGCGCTGCTTAGTCTGCTTCGCCTTTCTCTTTCCCTTTTAAACCAACGGAGAAAAAAGAAAAACAGCCAACAGAGTTCAAAACTTGCGTTCGTTGCCACTTTCTGAGAAAAACTCTTTACTTCCTCTGCTTCGAACTCTCTCTGCTTTTAACACTCATTCGATTTACGAATATAAGCAAGTCTAAAATCTGGGTTTTGATAGTTTCTATGTTTTCAACTTGGAGAAAAACTTTTTTCCCTCTGTCCTTCTTGGGAAATTTGTGTTTGGATCAAGTCTAAAAATCTGGTTTGGGTTTTATCATTTGATTAAAATTAGGAGATCTGCTTTTTTATTACTGGTTATCGATTTTTCCTCGGGTTTTGGAAAGTTGGGGCTTTACAAGATTGCTCAATTTGTGCTGACGGGAAAAAAATTGCTGAGATTCCATTCAAATGATTCTTGATTTGATGCCTCTTTGCTCATAAAAATTTCCCATTTATCTGCATTTCCTGTTCGTCTTTGCTCAGTTTCCCTCTCTCTCTCTCTCTCTCTTTCACACCCGAGCGAGAGAGGCCATGAATCGGGGTATTGAAATCCTGTCTTCAGCATCGTATCTGCAGAATTCAAACTGGTTGTTTCAAGAAAGCAGGGCTACAAAATGGACCCGCGAAGAGAATAAGCGGTTTGAGAATGCTCTGGCTTTGTACGATAAGGATACACCTGATCGCTGGCTGAAAGTGGCGGCCATGATTCCAGGCAAGACTGTAGGTGATGTGATCAAACAGTACAAGGAATTAGAGGAAGATGTTAGCGACATAGAGGCAGGGCTGATTCCAATTCCTGGATATGCTAGCGATTCTTTCACCTTGGACTGGATTACTAGTCAGGGCTACGATGGGTTGGAACAATATTTTAGTCCTGGAGGCAAGAGGGGCACGGCAACCCGGCCATCTGAGCTGGAACGGAAGAAAGGAATACCATGGACAGAGGATGAGCACAGGTTGAGTCCCTTTCCTCCCTTTGTTAATGCTAATTCTTCAGGATTTTTCGCCTTAGTAATAGCGCATTCAATGTCGGATGTTCAATGTTTGGAATTGAATTGATTTTGACCTCTCTCTGCATTTTCCATGTCACTTGTGCCAACTGCAATTTGTTCTCTTGTCCTAGAGTTTCTTGAGCTAACATGAATGAACAATGGTATTTAAGCTGATGGGTATACATATAAATGTAGAAACCAGATTGGTGTTCTTTCATTAAATGGTTAGGGGTTGCGTTCCTCCGTGATCTTCCTATGGTCCCCAAATATGTGCCGTTATCCACCTCTCGTGTCCGGTCATTGGAGTTGTGCATTTTGATAAAATTGCAGGCTGTTTCTGTTGGGTCTCCAAAAGTACGGCAAGGGGGATTGGAGAAACATCTCTCGCAATTTTGTGACTACCAGGACACCAACTCAGGTGGCTAGCCATGCTCAGAAGTATTTTATCAGGCAGAGTACGGGAGGGAAGGATAAGAGGAGATCCAGCATCCATGATATCACCACCGTCAGTCTCCCTGACACTAAGTCAACTTCACCAGACAGTATTAAGCCATCATCTCCGAGTCATTCAACGATAACTGTACAAGAGCAGCCACAACACAGAATGGCTGGCATGGGTAAAAGCTTATACGACTGTGAATGGCAAAATGAAGGAGCAGGTATGGTTTTCAACCCAGCAAATGGCAACCTGTCTGCATCTCCTTTTTGTGGGATATCCTCGTACGGAAACAGGCTGCAGGAGCAAAAGCTTCTCAGGGGAACACTTCCAGGGTATCAGCATGGACCTTACAATTTGTTTTTCCAGATGCAGTCAATGCAGCATCAGTAAAATTGTGGATGAGGTGCAGGCCAAAAATTCTGAAGATATTGCAACACCATATTGATCTTCACTATTATTGAATAGCTTTCTCTATGAGCTCTATCATGGACCATGGCTTCATGTGAATATGCCAACTGAGGACTCCAGTTTGTCTATAGTCAATTGACTCTTACAAAACCTTCAGTTAATATTGTGATTCCATGTTCGACAAAAGAATTATTGAACCCAAATAAAGCTTATTTATCTGGAGGTTGAATTTAGGTACTTGCAAAATGTACTGCTTTTTGTGTGGTATCTCATTGTAGTCACAAGGAATTTGCGTGTGCTATGGGTATTGCCATTTACATAAAGAGTCGTCCTCAAATTGAGCTAGAGGAACAGAGGGCTCAGACTAGACGGTTGACTCTGCAATTTTTGAGTTGCTAGCCTGAAATGAATGCAGCTTCCTATTGCACATGGTGGATGATAAAAGGTCAACACTGTGGGATGGGATTTAATGCTTCTCTTATGTATTTTGATTGAATGTATCTGTTGTAATTATTGGAAGAAAATTTGACAATGGCACGCGCCACGTCATTGTCTTATAGACATGTTCATATAGCCAAAGTGCAACTTGTTTATTTGGACAATACACCATGTCATCGGATGCTTTACTCCAAATTTGCTTCGCCGCAAAACGTTTTCTTCTCCATCTTTTTGTTTTGTTTATTTTTTCCTCTTTCTCAAAATGACATTATTTTAATTTAATCTTCACAGCCTTTTCTCTTTAACATATAAGATTTATACATTGATTGGCTGGCTTAATTAGACAATCGAATCTTAACCATGCATGAGAGTGAGAACCACCAATTGAAGCATCTTATGCTTCATTTTTCTGTTTTTTCTTTTTTTCCTTTTTTTTTTATAACTTTTTCCTGTTCATGAGAATGACAAAGTTCTTTTCCACTTTGTTCTCTAATTTAAGATTACACAATAAGGCGTATGATGATCCCCGTAACATGTTTTAGGTGCTAACCTATAAAATCACTGTTTTACCTGTGCTTTTCTTCCATTTCTTACGCCGATATATCTCCCAAAACTAGCGGACTGTGCGAAAGTCTTGCACTTTTGCAGGCCCTTTTAATTGGTCTTCAATGGAATCACAGTATTAAGATTCTTAAGAATTAACTTCGACGCAATAATGCTTTTTCCGCGGCACTTTTCATTAAAAGGGAATCTTTTTGTTCTCTAGGTGGGATTGTGGTTTTCAAAACTATATCAAGCGAAGAGAGAATCTTTCAATGTTTTTGATCTTCGAGAGCTGTGGCAGATTCTCTTATTTGGGTTGGTAATATATTGTGACCTTTAGTTTCGTGAAATTAGTTAGTAAAAGTGTGTTCTCCCCATTTATGAGGGGATTGGCAAATACGATTTTGACTGGCAACCAACAGAGAAGAATTGCTTCCTAACACCTCGCTCATTCCTGGTACTTAAAGTCTCACTTTGCCAACTCACTGTATCTGGGCAAAAGAAAGACATTACGGGAAATTCCATCTCCCTGTGCTTGGGCTGCAGAGCAAGTAAAGTAATTGTAACTGCAATGCGTTTCGGGGGCTATTAGATAGCTGTGTCCACCACATGTTGGCTTTCCACCATCTCCATCCATTAAAATTTGACATATTTGAGCAGCTTTTATTGCTTGATGAATTGTCAAATCTCGTGTACGGTAAATCAGAACCCACTGAATGACATGGAAAATGAGTTCCCCTGGTTAGAGCGGTTTTGCAACTCTTGCCTATTTTGTCTGTCTCCTTTGTTTTGTACGTGCTGCTAATGGCTGGCACTAACATCCTCGTTTGTTGTTGTTGTTGTTGTTGTTTATGCAGCCTTCATGAAATGACTAGTGCCCCATCATATTGCTTGCACATTTTATTTATGCGCCCCCCCTCCTTCCCCCCACCATAGACAATACAGATCAAAGCATACATGAGCAATATTAAAAAATCTGCTGGACTTTTTCTCTGGTAAATGACAATGATCCCCAACTTTCTTTTCAAAAGGCAGAGCTTTTCTGCAAATTGAATCGGAGAGCACTTTGAACACTTTATTCTGACTTTTATGAAAGCCGGCCCACAGTTGATATCGCACCACACACCTTGTCTCAGGGCTTCTCTTCTCCGTGTTCGAAAAGATTATACTTCCCCTAAGAGATTCAAGTGCAATAAACTTCCTCTTGCTATATGACCCTATTATGAATAAAGAAATCCAATCAACAATATCAGAAACAGGAAGAAGACAGTTCATATCTGTCAATTTCCCAATTTTACGTTATCACAGCTCCCTGTGGGATATATATATATATATATATATGTATAAGATTATCTGTTTACGCATATATATCTAGAGAAGAAACAAAACATGGAAATACTAGGAGACAGAAAAGTAGGTTATTATTGTATGAAATGCATTGTCATTATCAACCAAATTGTGTCCATATCATTTTGCATTTACCACTCAAAACAAATGATGCAAATTCTCCATATACATTGCTCACACGGGAAAGACTACACAAGACAATAGGCCTAATGCGTCATGCAGTTATATATATCTATCTTTAAGTGAAAAGTTGGTTGTTGTAAAATATCACTACACACCACTGCCAATGATTTGATTGATCAACTTAATTGTTGTGCCTTCCCTTTGGAGACAAGGATTAAACTGAGCTTCGCTACTCATGTCAATTTGTCAATCCAGCATCTCAGGTGTGGAAGGACGAGCTTTGATGTAATGCAAAGATAGTACTATTATGACTTGGTGGTCACGGGTTCGAATAATGAAAACAGACTCTTTACAAAAACAGATCGGAAGGTTTCTCTTCCCTAGTCCCCACAAATGTGGGAGCCTCTGCGCGCTCTTAGTTTATTAGCTGTAGAGACTCAGTGTCTACCTTCTTGAACGGAAATGCCAAAAAGATTAAAAAAATGAAAAGTCCATACAGATAGTGGAATGCAAATTCATTAGCTCACGGCTCCACCATTGAGTTTTCAATAAAATGATTATGATTTTGATAATATTAAAGGACACGAACTAAAAACAATGACCATGTTTGTTTATGCATGTGTAGTGGAACTCATATATAGCCAATCTGCTGTATCAGTTTCACGCTTCAGGTATCGGTCCTAATCGCCATAATTGCAACTGCGATTAGTTAAAAAGTTTACTCAACAAACAACAACAAAGGTACGCACTCAATGAGATCTTCTGGTCTTCCACCCAATCGAAACTCGCCCATAAAGCTAAACGGTGAAAAAGGTTAAAAAAAAAAAAAAGCTAGCACTCTCAATCCTTTTTCATCCATCAATAATTATATGAAGCAAAGGGTGAAAGTGACCGACTAACACGAAAAGATGGCATGTTCAGTTCCCAGTTTTTTTTTTTTTTTTGGGTCCAGTTGAATTTCTATTCGGTTGTCGCCAGATGCTTGCTCTACAATTAAAAGCTCATAGAATTTCTCACAGAATTGGGACAAACGCTCAGAGAATTTCTCCATCAAGTCTGCAGAGTGGGAAGCATTGAAGGACTATGCTTTGTGTCGCAGTCCAGAATTTTTTTTCCCCATCTGATTTGGATGAAAGTGCTAAAAAAAGAAAAAAATATATCTAGTATTGGTTAAAATATAAAAATTTAAATAAATTTAATATAATTTAAAATATTTATAAATTTCTTTATTTACAAACTTAAGTTATTAAGTAAATATAATATTTTAAAAATTATTTTACATGATATTAAAATTTTAATTTAAAAAATAATTTAACGTCGCATATATCTATTTATATTCCTAAATTTAAATCAAAAAAATATTAATACACTCTCTACAGACGGGTAAACCCAGTAAAAATTGTGCTTGATTATTTTTTCTTTTTTTGGGTACATCCGAAAATAATTGTGCTTAATTTTTTCGATCTGCCAATCATGAATTCTCTTAGTGCTACGTTAGTGCCAGTCATTGTTGACGAGAAACTAATGTCCTGTTTCGTTCTCCTTCTAACGGGTGGCAGTTTAGGAAGGGGTCCAATGGGTCTTAATAAGACCTAGTTTGCTTTGCTTTGATTCTGCTGCGCGTCACCGGATCATCAAATTAATCATAAAGACCATTTTGATCCTACGAGTCCTGGCCCACCTGCTCACTTCGTCTCTCAACCCCATCTCGCCTACAGAACCATTGAAGCCCGCACTCTGCTAGGCCCAAACACCCCGGGTCGAAGCATAAGGCATATGATACATGTAAAATAAATTTCCAAATTCCAGTTTTTAATTGATACTTTGCTAACCGAAAAATGTTTTAATGTTACCATGTCAAAGAAAAAGGAAAATGAAGGATATATAAATGATAAAAAAAAAAGAAGAGGTTGTTAACGTCAGCGATTTATATCAATCTTCGGTGCAATGCACGGGTCAATCTTTACCTAAATGCAGATTAAGACAAGTATGACGCAGGGAGCTCATTTGTGTACAAGTTAAGCTAGAATGTTGTTGTGTTCAGTCGGTGGTAACTTGACGGGACTAATGACATCACTTTTCCTCTCAGTTGGACATCCTGCATAATTGATAGCACCAATACAGGCATAAGAAATCGAACTGATTGATTAATTGGTCTTTTATGGTCTTTAACTCCTAAAGACTCCAGGGCAGATGAGCACGTCTGCCTTGCCAAGGACTACATTATAATAAATGCTATAATGTCCCTAAGATTTGCTTCCAAGCAGATTAGGCTTACCATGTTAGATTATATGAAAAAATTTTCGAATAAGCAAATTAATTTGTATTTATCCAACAGCTTTTTAAAATTTACATCACGACTGACACTTAAAAATTCGGGATTACATCCCTACCTATTGATGAATAAAAAGGGCTTCTTGTCCTCTCATCTCATCAAGATCCGTGCGTACTTAATTCTAATAACCCTAGACTAGTTTTTGCAATTCAAGGCCATGTAGCCAGCAAATTCCGCATCAAGGTGAAGCAATTTTTTCAATTTATACTGTTGTACGGTCAAACGGGTGGACTTAATTCGTGACCCAGTCGAGCTGATGGTACTACGAGCATAGAGCGATGCCACGGCCAATCTTCTTAATTGCTTTTGCGACTCCCGTTCATTAAGCGCACCGCCCACATGAATTGACTGAAATTACCCACCAAGAAGAACGCCGTAAAAGCGTAACTTAGAGTGGCTGTGGCGCGAGAGCTTATCCATAGGAGTGATTTGCCATACAGTGGAGAGGAAGACGACAATTTCCATGCAGAAAATTTACAGACATAACGTAACCCGAAACTGGAGTTTTAACCAGTGACCCCATCTGCCATCCGGAAGCGTCGGGCCTGCTGGGGCTTCCGTGGCATTTCTCTTATGGCCATCACGAGCTCTAAATGAATTCAACTAGCTTTTCTCTTTCTTTAATTACTCCGACAAGTAAAAAGAATAACTACTAGTTTGAAGGCTGAGTTGTCTATGGCTGCGTCGGAAGATGTCAATAGGTAATTATGGCCTCGCGCACTTGTAAATAACTAGGTCAGAGGAAGAAAGTGGTAGCTTGTCAAATATGGTGGGAATTGAGAGAAACAGGGAGTTGTGGCTGCATAAAGTCACCTCAAATCACCTTATAGCTAGCCAGTGCCTAGCGGGAAACTACATGGCGAACTGTACGCACTCGACTTTTGCTGGAGCCACTGAATCTAGCGTGACTGTATGTATCGTGATTTACAAGGGAAGGGAAGGGAAAGGGCAACGTTATGTGGTTTGCATTTGCGACAATGCTCTAATGGATTATGGGAGAAAACAGAAGTGCACCGCCCTCGGTGGACCCTATGCTGCCTCCAAACTTTGTGAGAAACGAAAGGTCGGTGCGAGGGAATGCCGGAATGAAAGGCTATTTATTTGATCAATAATGTGCTTCGTGACTGCACTTATATTCGTACATATGTTCTTTTCTTTTCTTTTCGGTTTTTTTTTTTTTTTCACCCTGCATGTTAGTTATACAACATAACTAGCCATTGGGTTCTACTGTTTGGTGTCGACATTGGATGGGACTATTTTCTCTCTAACAAGCCTTTGTTTTTTTTCCCTTCTTCTTAAATAAATAGTATCGTATGCCAAATTAGAGTGTTTATCACACGAGCAATCCAAGTTCAAAAACTGATTACCAAGCTGAAAAAAGCAGGAAGCATTTCAGCACACACACACATATATATCCTCATAGTATTGCCACAAAATCAATGGATGGTTCGATCAAAGAAAGGAAAATCATCCACGGGGTTGAATCAAATATCCAAGTTAGAAGCTACTAGGACAGAGATATTAAAAGCTATCTGGACAGAGATTCGCCGGCAAATCAACAAAATTCCTTCCTAATAGGTGTAGAATCAATAGAATCAGAACATACGGCCACAGAGGACAGCCCATTCCTGCCAACCGATTGTTAATTACCAAAAGGATCAAACCACCCAAACCCAACGTTGGTGGGGAGTAGGACCACGTTAACAAGATAACCAAACACATTATAGTTATGCAATCGAAAGTTTGGAATCGTTTTGGTTGTTATGTCTGTTTCTCTGTCTCTCTTTCGGCCCCGCTAGTTGATGAGGACCTTCGGGCAACGACATATTCGTCGTTTTATTTTTTTTTTTTTACCCTCGACAGGGTGCCGTACTCAAAGGGCCCACGACAAGATGCAGATTTTATTTTCATTTGTCCTCTTGTTATATTTTTGCAGGGATCGTGTCATTGCGTGATTGTCGATAAAAACGAACAATTTTCTCGAAAGGTAAAAGATAAATTTATTCTTTCCCACAAAAACAAAGAAAAACTCAATTGCCTTAATGCCCACAATAACTGTTATTTTTGTGAAAATAAATGTCCAATTATAATTTCCTATCTTTTCCAATTAGTTTTCCGGAAAAAAGAGTTTTTTTTTTTAAAAAAAAAAACTGAGATAATTTGAAGCTCTAAATGCACAAGCAGTTGAGATAATCTGAAGCTGATATTATTATTTTTTTTTGTGGGTACAAGACATAATTGAAGCCTTTAATTAGGAATTTTTTTTAAAAAAATTATTACACATTTCGTCAAATAATCATAATTGTATAACGTGGACGTGCACGTTATTTTGTCTATATTCAAATAAATAATTTCATCGATGGCGGGAGGCATCGGTGGGGGACCGAACATCTTTCTCTCTCATCGCGTTTAAAATAAACCCTGTCAACGGCGACCTGTCCTTGGATACATGAATGTGGACTAGGGTTGACTTGTCGTCCTTCAATTATAAATGTCACGGACAATAAATAACTTAAATATTTAAACTGGCTTCGGGGCTCCTTATCATTTATTCAATAAAAAATTGTTACGCCGTGTCATGCAGGGGTTACTCTTAATTGGTAAACCAGAACGAAAACAAGGATATTCCATCAACTTGCAACAGAAAGATTTTGATATATATCCATGGACCCTTGTTTTTCGCAGGTTGCTTTAAGAAAACCATTAAGTCTCCCGTCATCATGTTCCTATGTACTAATATTAAGTCTACCGCAAAACCGCTACATTAGCGTTAAAATTCAACATTAAATTTAAACACAATTCTTTTCTGATTTCTAGTTTTCAATTTAGTAGTAATGCACGAGTAAGCTGACTAAATCTAAATAATTCAATTCAACATGTTTGAAATTCAAATCAAAATGATCTGCATTAATTGGAAATATCAACAACTTATAATCTGAAACATTCAAAATTAAAATAATTTGAAACTAAATTGATTAGAAACTCAAATAATTTGAGTCCAAAATTCAAATAAAGTTTGATAAACTTAAAATTTAATATACCCGAATCAAAATAGTTTGAGACCGCAACAACCCAGCCTAAGTCTGCTCCCTTTAATTCTAGAATGGCAAGTTAATAATAAAAGTCAATGAGGTAATGACACAAACTTAAAATTAAAATTTATCCACTGTTCTTCTACAATTCGCGTAACGGTTCTACAAAATGAAAATTCTACTGGACAAGGCTGGCGCTTTGTATAAATGAGCTCACATCTTCATGTTTAATGTCCTCAATTCTATTCTTTTTCTTCTTCCGGATGGGTAAAGATTAGACGACGACGATAGAGGGCGAGAAATATTCCAGTTGCCTATTTATAAATGCTTACAGTTGACAAACCTCCACCAGAAACGACCCGGTTGGGCTATATATATATATATATATATATATATATATATCGGGTTAACACGACAATTTGTGAAAGTGGTTGGTGGAAAAAAGAAGGGAAAAGGGATAGAGTAGGTCCGTGAGGATTAGAAAATGTTAATAAACAGAGCAAGGAATCACCTGAAAGAGTTGGTTTCCAAGCATGCGACAAATTCGAGGTGGTTGTCCAATACTCAATAGTACCGCCACCATGCGTCAACTCTCTGTCTCTGAATAATACTATCCTTTGCCCCCCGTATAACGTGGGCCGAAAGTTTGCTTTCACACATTGCATTAGTGGGAATATTCTGACTGAGCTTTCGAAAATCTGCTTAATTATGCTTTCCATTGACGAGCACCTCGGTTAGGAAAGTCGTCGTGCAATCGAGTTATCCAAGGAGTTGCCAATGACATTTTTCTGTTAGAATTTTATGAGAATGGCAACCCAAAAAAGGTTAATTGAAATATCGGGTTAAAAAATTGGGCCAAAGTCCTGGGTATCTGGGCATATGCAGGTGCATCGTGAAAATCAAAATAGGAGAAGGTCACGAGCCATCTGGGAGTAGTAGGGTGATTTCATTCTTTCCCGGAAATATCAAGGTCGGTAGAATATGGATTCCAATTTCCAAGGTCTTTTCACAAATTTCCTTTGTTTTTTTTTTTTTTTTTTGAATGTGCCAGGCCCTCCATCGAGTCTAAGTACTCCCGGCATTATTTTACTCAGAAAAATTACACAGATGTGGTTGTACAATATTCGCTACAAATTTTGGGTTTTTTTTTTGAAACAGTTAACAAATATGTTATATAATGATGGTGGTAAAGTAACACAAATCTCCGTCTTAATTTCACCGGCTACAGTTCATTTCCGATCGTGGCTCTATCCAGATGTCCTCCTCTTCAGGCAATAGGTTTCATTGACTCTATACACGTAGTTCACGTCACCACTCTCCCCCCATACAATCAAATGAGCCCACAAGTAAACGTCTTCTGTTGATCTTAGCCATGGAGAGAACACAGCAAAAACAAATTAGTACTATACGTCTACAATACTTGACCGTTGGCATATATAATTTTATCGTTACAAAAATAAGTTCATTATTACAAAAAGTGAGTAACTGTAACAAATGCTCTTAGTTGTGTACAGAACACTCCATAAACAAAAGAATACGGTGCAAACCAACAACAACAACAACAACAACCATATGATACTACTACCAGCCAAGTTCATGAATCCAACCACACGCCTTTCCCCTATATAAACCCCACACATATCCTCGCTCCCACGCAGAGCAACCAAAGGCCCATACCCTGAAAGCTGGGCTAGCTCTCTTTAGTTTAGTCTATAGTCTGAAATATTAGAAAGTTATTAGGAACCGAGAAAATTGTAAATTAGAGAGAGAGAGAGAGATAGAGAGAGAAAAATGCCTTCTGCTTCTACTACCATCGTCTCCAAGCGCACTGTTCTTCCGGAACAAAAATCCACAATCAAAACCCTCAAGTTTTCATTCTCTGACCTTCCTATGCTCTCCTGTCATTACATCCAAAAGGGTGTTCTCCTCTCTTACCCACCTTACTCCATCGACGACCTCATCACATTCCTCCAGCACTCTCTCTCCGCCGCGCTTTCCCGTTTCCCTCCTCTCGCCGGCCGCCTCTCCACCGACCCCGACGGCCACGTTTACATAGTCTGCAATGATGCTGGCACCGAATTCATCCAAGCAAAAGCCAAGCACCTCTCTGTCCACGGCATTCTCTCCTCTCATGACGTCCACGATAGCTTCAAGGAGTTTTTCGCTTTCGACCGGACGCTCAGTTACTCCGGTTACTCCAAGCCCCTGGCCGCTGTTCAGGTCACGGAGCTCGCCGACGGTGTCTTCATTGGCTGCACCGTTAATCATGCCGTCACTGACGGCACTTCTTTCTGGCATTTCTTCAATACCTTGGCCGAATTCTGTAAGGGAGCCAAGAAAATCTCCAAGTCCCCTGATTTTTCAAGATCCGCCCTCTTCAACTCTTCGGCAGTGCTCAAGTTCCCCGCCGGTGGGCCTAAGGTCACCTTTTCCGTCCATGAGCCGTTGCGCGAGAGAATCTTCCATTTCAGCCGAGAAGCCATTCTTAAGCTCAAGTACAGAGCTAATAACGTCAATTTGACGGAGATAGAGGGGAAGCGAAGTAACGACGGCCGGAAAGTCGTTAATGGTGATAACACCGGTAACTTTACCTCTAACGGAAACGTCCCGCCCCCTACGGTTACGGAGTCTTTATTGAAAAGTAAAACGTCAGAGATCTCGTCGTTTCAATCCTTGTGCGCGCAGCTCTGGCGCTCCGTGACACGTGCCAGGAAGCTTCCGTCATCTAAAACGACGACGTTTCGCATGGCCGTGAACTGCCGTCACCGACTTGAGCCGCGGCTCGACCCCTGGTATTTCGGTAACGCTATACAGAGCATCCCGACCGTCGCACCCGCCGGAGAGCTCCTGTCTCGAGATCTGCGTTGGGGCGCGGAACTATTGCACAAAAACGTCGTCGCACACGGAGATGCAATGGTGCGGAAGGGAATAGCGGACTGGGAGAGGGAGCCACGCTTGTTCCCGCTGGGGAACTTCGACGGCGCATCAATCACCATGGGTAGCTCCCCGAGATTCCCGATGTATGACAACGATTTTGGGTGGGGCCGACCTTTGGCCATTAGAAGCGGCGGGGCTAATAAATTTGACGGGAAGATCTCGGCCTTCCCCGGGAGAGAAGTCAACGGGTGCGTAGATCTAGAGGTTGTTTTGGCACCTGAGACAATGGCCGGGCTTGAATCCGACGCTGAGTTCATGCAATACGTGTCATCAGTAATCGTGTGATCGAACACACAGTAGTCAAACTCTACGGTTCGTTGCTACTCCGGCTTATTTGACTATTGGATCGATTGTACTTGTCCAAATCTTTGGAGGTCAAAAGCGGCCACCACTGTTATTCGTACAGTGAAAATTTGTGCTCAGGGGATTTCATAAATGAAAATTTTATTAAATAAAAAATGTCTTTTTTATTTTTAAAATTTCAACGTTTGGTGAAAAAAAAATAGAAAGATTAATTAATAAAATATATATTTAAAATAAAAAATACATAATGAATATATTTTATTCTTTTTTTTTTCGTAATTCATCATAAAAAATTTCTTCTCTATTACGTATTTAATTTTATAATTGTTAATCCACTATTAATTTTAGAAAAAAAAAACACTAAATTTTTAAAATAAAAAAAATTATTCAATGAAATTTACATTTTAAATATTTTTCTGTTTGAATCTTCTGGCTAACAAGCTAAGCACCCAGTCGTATTCCTTTGTCTCTCCGCCGGAAGAGATGGATTTGGGCGGTCGTGACCTGCTTTTCGCTATAATATCTACATCATCTTCACGTTGTGATAATAAGCCAAACAGCAACGTTGGCTGTTTGGCGAAACGCGTGCATCTGAATCGGATTGACGTTGTGTACATGGCAGCTTTCATTTTCCAGGTGACGAAGACATGGATATTTGCCATTTAAAAAAAAAAATAATAATAATAATAAATATATATATATATATATATAATTACGTACGGATATTTATCCTTAATAATTATTGATTCGTTACAATTGTGTGCGCCATATATAAATACATGCAAGGCTGCTAATTGAGAAATATATATACAAATCGTAACCATAAAGTCATTTCGTTTACTCCAAGGATTTCACACACTCGTACCAAATTATTTCTGTTTCACAAATATATGTGACAGACACTGTCACACAAAAGCCAATGAGTTTAATCTATTTCGAGAATCTTATTAACAAGAGTATTTATTGCAATTTGCAACTCATTAAGAAGAGCGTTATTACAACAGCAGCAGTCTCATAGAATTGTTTGTACACTATATTCACCGAGAATATTTTCCAATGAGATTCTCGTATATTTAATTTATATTTTATGGGAAAGACGAAGGTGCAACAAACGCCCCCGCCACCTCAACATGTTACGACTTCATTGAGCACGGTAGACTTCAGTTCAGGTTTCGAACTCAGTTAATAATCATAACCCAAATTAGTTTACCCTGCGTCTCTGCCAACCGGGTTTCAGGCAGCCCACCGAGGTTAGAAAGCGTGCTTTCTTAAGAAAACACATGTGGTTGAGATTGGAAGAATCCTCTGGGACGCCACAGGGTGAAAGATCAAATCAGGAGGAATCCAGACTCATGCCAAACTATATATGGAAGCTCCATACGCCGGAACGAATCAGATGTTTCCTCTGGCAATTAAGCCATAGGCGCCTAGTCACTAATGAGGAGCGGCGGAGACATGGTTTTGGGCTCGCAAGCATTTTTGTTCTTTTTTATGGTATAGCTGAAGAGACCGTCATGCACTTGCTGCGAGATTGTGCAGATGATGTGTCTCGCTTACGGACCAAGCTGGTCGGTCCTGCACTACGTGCCACATTCTCTATCCTCCCTGCCAAAGAATAGTTTGGGGGAAAATCTTCACGGGAATTTCAGTTAAGGGTCCCCCACAACTCGGGCCAATTGTGTTTTTGCAGTTAGCTGCTTGTGAGTTTGGAAGTGACGCAATAAGCGCACCCTCTTGGTGGAGCGGCCAGCATCCCAAACTCAGTACTGTTTCTCACTAAGCTAGCTAGAGAGTATGCTGGTGCTGGGAACGAGATGTATGGTAAAAGCGAAGTGAAGAAGCGGATTCAGACGCTGATCGGGTGGGAACCACCGAACCCAGCGTGGATTCGCGTTAATACTGACGGAGCAGCAGATGGTAATCCAGACAAGGCACCAAGAGGGGGAGTTTTGAGAGACTGTGGGTAACCGGGTGGAAGGGTTTGTGCACTAGGCTGGCTACCATTCCGCATTCCTTGCTGAGCTGTGGGGATGCTTGAGGGCAGTACTTACGCATGGGAAGTAGGATTCAGAAGAGTAATACTTAGAGGTGGATTCCTTTTCAGCCTTTAACTCAGTTGAAGTGGAGCCCCAGCCTACACATCCTCAAGCTAACCTTCTCGATGAATGCCTTGCCTTGATGAATGGAGAATGGGAACTGCATCTCCTACATGTCTACAGGAAGGTAATCGCGTGGCAGACTTCCTGGCAGTTTTGGCTCAACAACAAAGCCGCGGATCACAATTTCTCCGAGACCCCCCTGCTGGTGTTATTAAGCTGCTCCGAGAGGACCTTAGTGGGGTCTCTTCCACCCGCTCCATAGTCATTTAGACTTCACCCTCCTTGTTACCAAAACAAAGACTCATGCCAAACATGCATTTGAAAACACGTCCTTCCTAAATGATTGTGCTCTTCCATGGCTAAGCAGAATGTGGAGGCCGGGCAGAAAACTATGCTACTGATGTCGCAAGAACATCTATCTGGTACCCATCTATCCTATGTCCTTGACGTCATAGTGCTAGAAAGATTACACTGCATTGGACGGTCCAAATCATTCAATTTAAATGCACAACTGAACTCGTCTTAAGGTCCAACAATATACAAGAAATGACCAATGGATATGTCACAAACAATCACTAGTCCAAAACCCCCTAAATGGGATGTTGAAGCCCAATTAAATCCACACACCACCAAACCCCCCATAAATCTTTTGTTTTTAACATTTTTTGCAGAACAAACATCTATGTACTTCTAATCACCTATAGTGAACCTCCGGAGATGGAAAAAGAAGTTTCGCCAGCCATTGCAGAGGTCTGAGAAGTTGTGCTCTCTGCTTGCGCCAGAACCAAATCGCAGCATTGTAATGCTCATTACGTATCTTCTTAGTGGCTGCCTTCCAAGAATACTTTTCCATTTCTTCACGTGCTGCTTTACCGATCATTTCTCTCAATTCACGGTTGTGCAACAATGGCTTTAATTTTGCCAAGCAGTCATCAATATCACCAGGATTAAAGAGAAAACCAGTTTTACCCTCCTGCTCTGGAGGAATTATGTCCGGGATTCCCCCTGCACGAGCCCCCACTACAGGTATCCCAGAGGACATGGCCTCCAGAACAACAAGGCCGAGTGTCTCAGATTCTGACGGCATAACAAAAACATCCCCGCTAGCATATGCCTGAGAGAGCTCTTCTCCTCCCAACATCCCAGTAAAAACAGAAGGCATGCCAGAAAACATCTTTTCCAGCTCCTCCCTGCCAAGAAAGAATCCACGTCTCATCAAAAGGAAAGCATGAAAGTTTTTAGAATGGTAACATCTTAGCAATCTGCTCACAACATGTAGCAATCATGTTGCTTTGGTCAGACTGAAAAAATAAAAAACAAAAAATCAGTCATCCTGCAGTATTCTATCAAAGAGTTCTATAGACTATATTTACCTATAAGGCCCATCCCCAACTACAGCAATTCTTGCTTCTGGAAGTCTATCCATAACCCTGTTAAATGAAGTCCAACAAATTTCAGATATGCAGTCCATATCCATAAGAGAAACAGAACAAAGCTTATTCAGTCATGATTCAAGTTCATGTTTCTAGCTTCTAAAAACCTGGAGGGACCACACTTGGAAACTGTGCAAATTTTGGAATTAGGAATGAGAGATAGAAATAAGAATAGAGAGATACCTTTTGAGGAAGTCCAGACTCTTCTCTACTCCAATTCGCCCAACATGGACTATTAATGGTTTATCAGGTTCACCATTGCTGTTTAGACCAAGAATACATGATACTGAGCCAAATGTGTTTGACAATCTTTCAACATTGGTATAATGGATTAAAGGGATGATCTCACCTTAGTCTCAGTCGCATTTCATGAGAGCGATAGCGAGGGTGGAAGCTATCATAATCAACTCCCTTGTTCCAAAGACGGATCTTGTTTGCTGATAATAAGCAAAATAAGTAAGATAGGCTTGCATGAACAAAGAAAGGCAGCATTCAAATTTCCAGAGGGAGATATGGAAAAGAGCACATAATGAAGTAACTAACAGGAAAAGGGCATCCCAGCGCATGAAGCATTCCCACATTGTGGAGTCCGGGAAATGGTCAAATGTGCACATTCTATTCCTATTTTTATAAAGAAGTTCCCGCGACAAAAACAGTGACCTTTAGTCACAATTGAGTAACCTTACCATTATACTAAGACTTGCTCTTCAATGAATAAAGCAATATAGACATGAAGGGGATGTGTCCATTCACCTGCTGTTACCCTAGCTTCTTGGAGATCTCTCCCGATGGCAGCCGAAGGCACAAGCGTAAGATCAGCTGCTCTATGAAGGAATTCTAATGAAGGACAGAAAGTATACATATAAGCTTGGAAATCTGAAGACCTTGGCCTTGTATCTGAAAGAAGGAATAGAAAAAAAATTAAAAAAAGGTTCACGTACTTATGATTAACCACATGGGTTTAACCAGCCAACTAAAAGTGTACCTCGGGATATATCTGCAAATAAAAGGAAAAATGAGGCTCAGTCATAACTGAGTGACATATTGAGAGGAATGAAAGTGGTAGTATAGACTTGTTAATGCAGCTGTTTCAGTAAAATCATAGAAGAACAAAGACTTACACAGGGACGTGAGTGTGATAAGACATTACTATGGGTACGCACAATAGCTTTGCCATAACAAGAGCACCAAAAACCTACAACAGAGATTGCACATAATCAGCAATGCTTCACCAACCAAGAGTTCGTTCTTTAGTTCTTCGAATGTAAAGCTTACCATTATCCCAGGTGAAGATGCATGAATAATATCAGGCTTAAACTGTGCAACCTCTGAAATTATTCTTGGACTAAGTGCCAAAGAAAGAGGCACCTTCTGATACCAGGGGCAGGGGAAGCTGAAAAATAGGGGAAACATGGGGAAGCACAGAACTTAAGATTTAAAGTCAATTTTATACTGCAATTTGTAACAAATAACTATGTAGCCAAAACAGTTGAGATGTTCAACGAGCTTAGAAAATAACTAGACCTCCAGTAGAATGACTGGGTAAAACCCAACTCTTAAGTTATAAGTCTTAATTCATTTAAATGATGACATGGAATGAAGTGCAAGTTAGCATTAGGCTATGTAGCAACCTCCGGGAGCCTATCAACCTTGCTCCATAAAACTCCTGAGGCACTCCCTCATGTGTTGTGACAACCATCACCTGTAGCAAGCCACTTTGTTAGCTTTAACATTTATCAATAGGATAACAATTTTATCAAGAGAAGTAAGATTCATGTACTACAATGTGTGGAACAAAATACAAACTATGGACATTAATACCAAGTCCAAGCATGAAGTTCATTACCTCATCCCCCATTTCACGCAAATATCTGATAAAATTCTGGAACCGATTCTTATACCCTGACACATATCTGCAAAAGGAAAGGACCATATGGCACTGGATCAATTCTACTATCAAAGTAAGGAAACCAAAATAGAGACAGGATATAGCTGCATGCATTCCCATTTTTATTTGTAACAAAGACAAAGAACCACTTGAGCCTGATATACATGTCATTATGTCCATTCCCAACTAACACTTCACAGTCCAAGGATAAGAAATTTCAACAAGGGTTTCTAACAACCTTCATGTCCCCTCAGGGACCACATTAAAAAATTGGTAATTAAATCTAACACAAATACTCATGGAGATCACTTGCAGTTAACTACTTATCCCACACCAACACCAACTTCAAGAACCTTCTTAATTACAGAACAATAGTGCACACCATGCAGCCAAACCATTGCAACCGTAGCTCAGTGAGTTCAATTTCAAACATCGCACTAAATTCGACAACCAAAGTAACAAGAATCCAAGTCACAGATCAACATTGGGAAGCAGATTGATCAGATAAAATCTGCAGTCAATAACGGCATGTGGAGGACATATATGGTAAAGTACCCTTCGATCAGCCAAAAACATCACTTAAAGCAGGAAAAGAAAAAAAACAAGGCAAGAAAAAAAACAATCGATGTCGTGGATAGACTAGCCAGAGCAAAACCATCCGTGAGAATTTAGAATGACAATTAAAGGAAATTCACAATCAATGCTTAGTGAAAATCCAAAACCTATCAACCAGATCATCCCAGAGTCTCAGATTCATTAAGACGACCAGCCAAATAACTTCACAAAATGCACTAAACGAGGACAATTAGAAAAAAAAAAAAAAAGAATCAAAACTAAAAGGAAGACTCACGCAAAAGGAGAAGGCTCAACAAAGAGGGCAATACGACGAGGCCTGGAATTGTTTTCGGATTCAAGCAAAGGAACAAGGTTCTCTTCCCCTTCTTCTCTAAACTCTGTAATCGTCATATTATTGCTTTTGGCTTTTACGAAAAGGCTTCTTCTTTTTGTTTTCACTCCCCCGAATTGACTAAAGCGAGCTCCTTTACAATAAACCCCAATGGGTTTTCCCTTAAAAGAGCCAGAACTCGAAAATGGAACAGGGTACAAAGAGCAAGAAGAAAAGGGAGGAGAAAGACAAGAAAGGTAAGAACTTGAAGCAGAATAAGAGGAAGACGCACAAGGAGAACAATCGGTAGAGAATGCGGATGGAGAGAGCGTACGATTTATAGAGGGAGAATATGCAGTTGTCATGATGGGGGTTGGGGTGGGGGTTTGTTTAATATTCGAGAGAGGGAACAAGCGGTGTTAAATTGATTAACAGGCGTGTGACCAAGAGAAACGAGATGATTTTTGGTTCTTAAGGAATATTCCATTTCGTGAGCCGGAGTTTGAAGGGTATCAAACGGTAGGGCTTCGAAGCATATGCTTTCTTTTCTTGGCTCTTATCCGTTTAAGGTTACACCGCTAGCAATTTTTCTTTTTTTGTTTTTTTTTTTTCGGCTCTGTGGGTTGCGGTGGCTGCCCCCTTTCCCTTCCGGGTATGATGGGTCTTCGCCAGTTTTGGGGTTTGCCACGATGGGAGAAGGGATAGCAAAATATAAATCGTTCTGAAATTTTATTTCGATTACTTCAACAAACAGAGATAATTAAATAATAAAAATAATAATATAAATAAATTAAAAAAAATATCAATTTTATGTAAAATATTACTTCAATTTTTTTTAAAAAATTATAAGATACTCTGAGTCTAACCAAAAATTAACTTAATCGGATTATAAATAATTTTTCAATTACATGATTGTTCAAAACTGTTTATAAAGAATCACTCATAATATAAATTTATAAAAATTAAAAAGAAATAAGATATATTGTACTCAAAAATCAATTTCTATTGTCTAAAAATAAGAAATAATGTCTTTTATTAACTATTTAAATTTCAAATTAATCAAATATTGATATCCTTTTTAAATATAAGATCAAAAAATATTATGTTCTTTTGACAAATTTTTTTTTCTATCTAACGAGTCTTAAGTTTTTTTTTAATTAAAAAAAAATTTATTCACTTTAATTATTTTGAATTGTAACTCTAAAAAATTAATTTAAATATATATTTATATAAGAAGAGATCAATGAATTCAACAATTCTCTCCCTTTTGACTATGCAAAGTTTTGTAATAATAAATATTGATAAATTTAATTTCTTCACAAATAAAAGATTATTTATTTTACTCCTTCATATATAATAATTTATGTCATTCAAACAAGCTAATTTATTTATATTCAACTTTATCGTTTAAATAAATCAAATACACCAACTTGATTTTGATACCATTTTGATGAGAGAAGTGGACAGTAGAATATAAATAGTTCAAAAAATTTCTCTTACTCGAACTTGTAAGGAGATAATTGAATAACAAAAATAATAAATCAAATAAATCATACAAGAGAATATATCAACTTTACATGAAAAATCACTCCAATCAAAAAGAAAAAAAAATTATGAAATATTTCAAATTAAAAGTCAACTCTATTATAATTAAATAAGTATAATAGAGGTATTCAACCTTAATTATATTAAATAAATTAAACAAAATTCAATTTGTACTAAAAGAGAGACTAATGAGTTGAGCAAGACAGACTAATTATATACTATTAACTACAACTCAATAAATAGATCTTAAGTTAATAATTTAACCATTCAAGATAAACTTTCCAATGTTTCCTACCAGTTGTCTAAAGTTACGTTAAGATAATAATTTAACTGTTTAAAATAAACTCTTAAATATCTCAGCTGCCCAAAGTTTAACTGAATTAAATGATGAGTCAATAATCATATATATAGTTTACTAATTCTACCATATATGGGAAAATAAAAAGTTAATATAATTAAAAGGTCTTAGTTTGAATAAAAAATTTATTATTGCAGTTCACAAAAACTTAATCTAACTATCTACAAATAAAATACATGTATTTTTTAACTATTAATCAAAAACCAATTCTATCGGTTCACAAATAATTTTTTAATTATATAATTAATTAAAATTATATAAAAAAATTACTAATAATATAAATTTACATCAATTGAATAGAAACAAAATTTATTGTACTCAAAATTCAATTTTTATCATTCAAAAATAATAAGTAAATATCTTTTATAAATTATTCAAGTTTTAATTTAATTACACGTTAATATTTTTTTAAATATAAAATTAAAAAATATTATCTTTTATTTTCTCTTTTTTTCATCCTTCTTTATTCTCTCTTTTGATAATTTTTTTAAATTTTTTTTAATTAAAAAATATTTTTACCTACTTTAATTATTTTAAATTATAAAAAAAAATTAATTAGTTCAACGAGCTTAACATGCCATTGGTATCCCTTTCCTTGTACGATAGGTACAAGTTTTGCTCACTCTATCCCGGCTTTTTCTTTTTTTTTGTTTTCATAATAAGCCCATGTTCACTTAATTGCTTGATTAATCTGTGTATTCAAATGGGATTAGGATTGCCAATTCATGTTCGTTAATAATAATATTATTACTGAAAACTTTTATTGGTGGGAAACTCTTTACTTGGAATGCTAGAACTCAAATTGTCTTGCGTACACATTTCAATCCATTTTGACTTTGTTAATCTAATTATTTTTGGTCTTGTTGCCCTACACGTCTTATCATTATTTTCAGCATTGAAATATGCAATGAAAAATAAACCCTATAGAAAAAAGAAGCAAATGCAATTTGATGGAATGCAATGCTCCCATCATCGCTACACGCCCTCATCACTTCATAGAATTGTTTAGATAAACCTCAGCTTACACGAACTTTTTTTTTTTTTTAATATATTCTCCTTCCTTTCTTTTTGTTTTTTCAGGAGAAAACACTAACAAAAACACAACCATGAAAAGAAGGTATAACCCTTTTTTTTTTTTTTTTTAAAGAGGAAAAACGCAGGCGCACATGGACGCAAGTACAAAATAAATGCACAAGTCTCAAGCCATCAACGTCTGGGCAAAGAAAGGCACTGACATGACTACCACACAATACTTCCGCAGCTACTTTCGTTTCTCGTCCTTCTGCGCTCTCTCTCTCTCTCTCTCTCTCTCACTCTCTCTATATATATATATATATTTTTTTTGGAATAGGGTGGGGGAAAACGGAATACCATTAATGGCCACACACATTTGGCATCGTTTGTTCTTCGTTTCTCATTGACCTCTAATTTGGCCACTCAACTCCGATGGAAGGCCCCACGTTCCAATACCCACTTTTTGAGTCATCGAATCATACAGCCAACACAATACTGTGTGCTCTTTCTCAGAGCACTCGGGTCGCCCATATTCATGATAGTTGGAGAAGCTAAGCTACCGCACCTTTTATTTGGTTCTTTTTGCTTTTTGGGATCTTTTCGCTGCAATCTATGTCCTCTCTCGCAAACGAACGTCCACGTGAATTTTCCCATTGAGATGACCGTTGATAACCACAAAATCACACTCGTGATGCCATTTTTCTCCCACTGAAAAAGGGCAGAAAATGCCTGGCACGTGTTAACAAAGTTAGGGACTGCTGAAGGCACAGCTCCTCCTCTCTCTCTCTCTCTCTCTGTTTTTTTTTTGGAGGGAGGGGTTTTCGGTGGGCAAAATGCTGAATGACTTGCGTAAATATTCGCATGACGTGGGATATTCTTTTTCCCGCTTCAACTTGTGGGTCACACCATAATAATTATCCGTTGGTAACATAAATTTTTATTTCGTGGGCCAGGGTGATCTTTCTTTGCTCTTCTGATGTTCAGGCGTGCTGAAGGTTCGCTGGCGCCGTAAGTTTCGGATACCTCGTGTCACGTGGCTTATTTACGGTGAGCAGCTGCAAGGCACCAAAATTTAAATTTCTTTAATTATTTTGGATGATGGTTTAATATATATATATATATATTTTTTTTGAGTATTAATTAAATTTGAATCTTTTTATTGTTTATTAGTTTTAATAAAAAAATACGATGAATAAATAATTTTATATTCTATATTTAGTAAGATTAAATATAGATAAAATTCGTTAAAGATTAACAATATTCAAATGAAAAATCTTTTATATATATTGGAGATTGAAGTCCATTGCGTGGGAGATTAGATAGGCCCATCAATGAGTGACTTCTAATATTAGTCCGGAATCGAATGCTTGACATATCTTCATAATAATGTTTTTTTTTTTAAATTATTATTTTTATTTTTATTTTTATTTTTAACAAACAACTTTCGGGTTTCTGGTGTACTCGCTCGGCCTTCCTTTCGCTTTCCTTGCAATAAGCCCACTGTTTTTTCTCCCGCTCTCATCGTACAGAGATAAGCATTTTACAACGTACTAGAATTCGAATTGTCCAATTAGTGTTTCCGGAGATTTTCATCTGCTACACGAGCTCTTGACTTCGTGGGTCTACCCACATCGCGAGAACTATACATGGTCGCGGTGACGTTGAATTGTGGCAACCGACAGGTAGCAATTGGTGGCGTTATATCAAAAGTTAAAAAGGACCAGTTGATCTGAAAAATCCAATGGTTCTAAATTATGGATATGGCCTAGACGACGAGCAGAGGGGCTCATCTTTGATCCTTTCTGTGATCGTCGTATCGCTTGAACCCCACCCATCTGTTGGGAGGTTGGCTGTAGTTGTGGCTTCGCGGATCTCATTCTGGGCTTTGAAAGGCCCTCTCTCTATATTGGGTGACTTCTTCGAAACAATTCGCTGTATTTTTATTTTTTATTTTTTAATCACAAAAGGGAGGCATAAAGTCAGTTGAAATGCCACTAAACGGGGCCAGCTAGCCCCACGAACATCTTGATGCACCAACTGCGGAGGATGTCTCAGAATGTGCACACTCTAATCCAACTTAAAATGCCCAATTTGCGACCCAGTCAACAACCGCATTCCCCCTCTCAAAAGACACGTTGCACGAACATACTCCACTTTCGATCAAGAAGGCCTCCGCCGATTAGCCGTATTATTTTTCATTCGTTGCGCCCCAAAAATAGATAAAGGGCTCCTCAGCCCAATAAAAATTGGACCGCCGCTCCACATAAGCCCATTTTTCATTTCAATTAACCTCATCTCTTTTGCGACTTTTTTTTTTTTTTTTTTTGACCTGCGGACGTGGATGGTACCTGATCACCTGATCTCGAACCCGAATTTAAAATAAAAACCACATTTATTGGGTCATCTAATAATCATAAAAAAAAATTAAAATACATTTTTAAAAATTTAATTTTATTTATTTGTGATTGATTCCATTTTTTTATATATCTATTATGCAATTTTTTTTTTTAAGTAAGTGCAACTAATTTTTCTTTAAAGTAAAACGAGTAATCAAAAACTACACGAGCTAAATGTTTTGTAACTTATTTTTCAAAGTTCACATTTGACATCGGTGCATCGTTCTCACGTTTTTGTGAGTGGAGTCCACGGTAAACTTGATCGCTGCAAATAATCGTACGACCTTGATTTTCTAATGTTCCCCAAAAAAAAAAAAAAAAACGTGACCTGAATCATATGCCACGATTTATTATTAAAAATTCATTGGGCCTTAGGCTATATAATATCAACTAAATTCTTACGCCTATGTAGTGAATTTCCGAATGCATGACCCTCAAATTAGACTTCGAGAAGTGCTCCAAGGTGCCCATTTCCAGGAAAGGAGGAAAAGAAAGAAAATGGCGCGGGGTTCTTTTTTACTGCCAGTCAAAAAAGACTGCAGGTTCGAGGAACCTGGGGCTGAAGAGGAATTTTCCTCCGTCGAAGCGGACAAAAAAGAAGCGAAACATGTGGGGTTGCCCAAGAGACAAGCCAAGCCCACACTCTCATATTCAAACGGATTCCCTCTCAAATGGGACACTCTTGTCCATTACCAGAAATTTTGATCTCGGCAACAGAATCTGAATGGCCAGCAAAAGAAAAAGAAAAGGCCCTGAAACCACCTAAAAAGCAACGCTGACGTGTAGATTATCAAATATTGTCCTTCTCTGTTCCCTACCCTCCCTCCCTCTCGCTCTCTCTCGCTCGTCTGTTTCTCTCATTTTCCCACATTAACTTCAGTCTTGGCCTGCTCCTCCTCTTTGCTTAGCGGCTCCACCACTCCTCTTTCTTTCGAACCCACCCGTTTACTTCTTCATTCTGTTGAATTCTTTTTCTGCCATTTATGCGCGTTACCTCCTGGTCTTTCATGCTACATGTGTACCTCATCACAAAAACATAGAATAAAATGAATACACATATACCCCTTCGACGACAGGAATGGGATAGTAAACTTCAGAAATTTTCGTTTCGGCTATTAAGTGGAGCCCAAAACGAAATTAACTATAAACAGTACAAGTCCACGAGACTCAATCTGCGTACGCACGCTATAGTCCTATATATCGTGAGTCAAAATCATAGTAATAGGGAGTTGGAAATTTTACGTAGAGCAGGTGTATTAATTTTAATGTTATGTGGGGTTTTATTATATGCACAAGTTGTAATATACTCTTAAACCACTATAGTTATTCCTTGACCCTTATAGGGTTAGGAGATGTCTGCTTAAATTTAGCTAATAGACGTACAGATGTTTCTCCCTCTCTCTGTTTTTTTTTTTTTTTTTTTTTATCCCTTTAATTACTAGCTTAAACAAGAAAAAATTGTAGCGTACGCATATGCCGCCGTGTGGGAATTCTCTGTACAATAGGGTGGTTAATCACTTGAGATAATAATTTGGTTCATTCGATATATTTATTTTTTTATTAATTTAAATTTAATTTTTATTATTATATATTCTATAATATAATAAATCGAAATTCATAATAAAAATTAAATATATGAAGAAATTATTTAAATTTAATATTATTTAAGTGTTAAATCTTTTTATAGGGAAGTCAGATGAGAAGTTTTTTTTTTTATAAAAAAATAAAGTATTAATATATCATTTTTAATTTTAATTTATAAATATAATAATTAAATTAAATTAAAGTAAACTTGGTTGGTCTTCAAAGTCAAAAGTCTTTGGAGCATGCATAAAATTTCACGTCTACTACCCTATTCCTCATTTCAATGAGAAGCCTAAATCTGATCCCTTTTATATTTTCAACCTTTATCTTCAGTATCTTCTTCGCCCTCCTCTTTATGTCATCTCGATTCATCAATAAACACCCTTCACAGACCTTAACAACTGCCCCTTCTCGCTTGACAATTGTCCCTTCTCCATACAAATTAAACTCTCTCACTCTCTTCTCCATAATCCTTTCTTTTTTCTTCAATTTTTCCATTAATTTGGACCTGTAAGCAGGATAATATAATCTAATGTCACGTAAATCAAGCAAGAGAGTGAATTTCAGTCCTGATGTCAACGACAAGCCACCGAGCCTTCTCAAACATGGAGGAGGAACAAGAGTGGGTGGAAACAGGAAAAAGATAGATGGAATTTTCATCTTTAGGCTGCCCAGAAGCTCAAAGTTTTCGGCAGCAAGGCTTCTAAGGCACCTTGAGGCCAAGGTAGAAAGGGTTCTACGTTTATTGTCCACGAGAAGGAAGTCTGCACGGAGGGTTTCTTCAGCCAGTTTGGCAAGATCAAGATCACTTGCAGACACAATAGACTCCCAGCGAGCTGAAGCCATAGAGGATTGCATTGAATTCTTAAATTCTTCGTCATCTTTCCAGAGGTCAAACTCAGTTTCTACGCATTAAAATTCTTGGTAGATTTCGAATACAGAACTATGTAAATGAAACAGATGGAAAATTGATGTAACATTATCTTCCTTTACTTATCAAAATAAAAACTTCATCTTCTTGTTTTTTTTTTTTTTAAATAGCTATAATTTTAATTTTTATAGTAAAAAGTTAGTTGATTCATGATAAAAAAAATAATAAAAAAGTGGTGTTTCTTAGTAATTTCTAACAGAGGAATCGGCCACTCATTGTAATTTACGAGTAGATATCAGGTTGTCCAAAGACTTGAAGCTAAATTCAGCCACCGTTTCTTTCCGATGAATAAAATAAAAAAGAAAACTCACCTACCATACGATCATCGAGCCTTTTTTGGGCAAAACCACGGCGCCAATTAGTCAGCTACCTAAATTTTTAACTCCTTACAGCTAATGGAGACAGGCTACTCCGAGCGTGACAATTGCCAGCCCCTAGAGGTTGGTCCCGTCCGTCAGGCCTACCTAATATTCAAGCGGTCGAGTCACTGTCAGGGCCATAATGGAACTTCCCGTACCACCTTCCCTCGATATTCGCTAAATTTCCAGGTTTTTGTCTATGGAATTATTAGCCAACGATCACCCGAAAAAGTATAAATTATCCCTAGTCTCCGTTAAGACATCATTGAACTCCAAACAGTTACCATTCGCGATGGTGAATTTTTCACATTGCAAGTCCGCATGGGCTGATGAGATAGTATCATTAATCTTAAGACGCGTCTTATTATTTGGATCTTAGTCATCCAGAAGAAGAGTCCGCGAAACCCAATTTGCCAACCAATTGAGAAATAGATTGGACCATTACAATGAGTGCCAGAAAAAAAAAACAATCTTGGTAATCATTACTCTTCCATTTTCCAATTGTGGGAAGAAAAACAAAATCAGGAATCCAAGGAGAGCTTTTCAAGCTCTCTAGGGCCACGACCCGAAGCCTTTTTCATTTCAAGAGCTCTCTTGTAAGGAGGGGCAATTGGGGGTTGTACAGGATCCAGGCTCTGGTAAGTGCCATCAGCAACTTTAGGTAGTGGATACGATCGGTCAGAGTCATACCCGCTAAGGTCGCCGCAGGCCAAAAATGGGATATATATCTTATTCGGCCCTTCCAACCAACCACTACTGCAATCTGTCACGACACGAATATAGCATTAGAAAAGGGCAGCAATCAACCATTCATTGATTTAAGATGAGGGAAACTTGTAACAGGCTAGAATCAGTAACTCTATCGAAGTTGTGAAATATTTTGTCTGACTTCATCCAATACTTATCGCTGCACCCATAAATTTCAGACTTTGAAGATAATGACATCATTGCCTAGACTTAACTTAGTGGTCCTTAATTCTCAATGACTAACAAAGGATCCCTCCCTAGGTTTAGCAGGATACATGGTATACTCTAGAATCAAGATGGAAGATAACCAGCTCCAATAAGACAAGTCGCGGGTGTAGCCAGAAAACCTGCACTTTTCAACTCTGATATAGAGTAAATCTAATATTCTTGTACCATCTTTTATGCAAAGCAACTTCTCTATCATTGCCTGCTAATCTTCCACACTTCCATCCTTCCCAATGCTTGTGGTCAACAGTAATGAGTTCTCCAAAAATTTACCAGTTTATAGCTACAACCAAGTGTTTGTAAATGACAAAGACTATAACATGTAAACTTTGTCATTTACATATAAACAGTACAACAGCAGGGACTAAAGAATACCCAAGAAAGCCTGGGGGCACCTTTGTTGATGGTGATGTCTCATGGACTACAAAAGAGACAATAATGTCTCAGCAGACACTGTGTCAGAAAAAGATATCATGCTCCAGATATATAAAATGACTGAGCATTCCCGTGTGGATACACCTAGAGATGCACATGCAAAAGGGTTAGGATTACGGTACCTAGATCATCTGCTCCTGTAGGGCTTCCAACCTTTTCCAGGAGGCGATGCAAGTCTTTTGGATTAAACCCCTCGGGAGGGGAATAATTCTCGCACACTGCAAATGCCTCTGCATGGAAATAATATAAGATTAGGTTTAAGTACCATGTGCAATCCATCATTTTGCATTTTAAGACAAACTTCATGACTTGTTAATTGCCTGGAAATTCTTTTGCATGCTTGTTAAAGAGCAAGTCCTATACAATGACATTAAGATAACAGATTTTGTAAAACTCTATACACCCTACCTATGCTGGAATTGCGGCTGCTTTTTGGTTTGGCAAAAGTCACCATAGGAAAAAATAACTTCAGCTGCACAAAGCAAATAACAGCTTATCCCATCTAGTCACTCCTGTCATTTATGTCCATGTCTTAATACATCCTACGCACTTTCTGCTGGAACTTCTACGAGCACTCTATTTACCTGGCAGTAGAGAAGACTTGTATCTTTTCCACGAAATATCTTTGCAACAAATTTTCCTCCTTCTCTAAGTACATGTGTGACAATTGTTAAACCCTGAAGAAAAGGTAACTCTGCTGTTAAGGCCTAATCAAATTTCAACAAGATCCATCAAGCAAGGAAGTAAAGGACATGGTTCAGTGTGGGCAAAGAATTAACACTCCACATGTGTCAGACTTGCAAAGGCACACACACACACACACAATTGGATTTTAGGGGTGGGGATGAGAATTGGACTTGGAATTTGTGAGAGAAGTGCATGCTCCTTAATTTGTTGTATATTGAGTTTACATGTAGGTAAACCAAAGAAGACTAAAAAAGAATCCTGCCATCAACAAGGTCTATGATTTGGCTATCAGTATAAAACTCCTCAGCAAAATAGATTATGCAAAGTGGTGAAGAAAAATTGTCTGTGCATCACATATATTTATATTCCCTCTTAAAAGTGCCAAGAATATGAAGCTTACTGCTAAAATGAGCTGTGACTGAACAAATTCATCCATGTCATGAAGACCAGTGACTGCAAATAGGCAGCAAATAAAGCAAGCCTCAGAAATATGAATCAAAAGTTATACTCAACAATTACAGCTAAATATACACTGCGAAGTTAACCCATGAATGAAGGCTTACCATCAGGGGCACCATCACATACAACTAGGTCAGCCTTGCAGCCATCAAAATGTCTAATAACCTGAACAGAGAAGATGAGTAATAAGTGACAGCATATTGCTATCTATTATGCAACAATAAGCCTAGAGTATCATTCAGATTTTGATAAAGCTAGTAATGTTAGCAATCTACAACTGGTACTCACACTTAAAGTATATAATTGCTGGCAAAGAAGAAAGCACATGCACAATGGATCATATGCTTAACAATGCGCACCTTTCATTCCTATATATTTTTAAGCTCTTCGTAATATTAACAGTGAACAATCTTGTCCACCATCATGAGAGATGTTCATACATGCAGAAGCCACGACATAGACTAGTGCTTCCATACATTTTATTTCCAAATATGGATATAAAACAATGCCCTACTTGGTGGATTATGTGAAGTAGTATTGAGCAATTAAAGGATCTTTCAAGCCATTACATGCCCCCAGCATAATTTCCACTGGTCATTTAATTTTTAGGACGCAGTGAAAACAATGCCTCAACCTAAGGAAAATGAAAAGCAAGATATGCCAAAAAATTGTGTGGTAAACTATCCTCACCACTTCTGCTGTTCGGGCATTAGTGATGTCACCCTGCACCTGAATAACACCTTCAATTGGAGCCATGGGTTGCAAGTCAATAGCCACAATAAGAGGAAGATCACTATCCCTGCCAATCATAATATAGAAAATGATCATCTTGCCTCAAAGCATACATACTGTCATAAAAGACAAAGGACATCCATGATAAAAAAATGAAGATTCCAAAATATATAGGAATTCAGTCAATCTTCTCCCAGTGCATTAGAAGCTCCCATTGATAGATTGGTAAGGGACCAATGTAAAATTGAAAGTGTCATCTCCAGTTCACGATGGAGAAACATAGACCTTGTGTATTTTTAAAGCCTACTATCATAAACAATTAATGTTCCTTGAATGGCTAATTCCACAGGACCAACTAATTGATTGTGGTCCTCAAATAATTAGCAAGAGACCCTAAACTTTAGCATCTGAAGATTATCTTGACTAATAGCAGCTTCGACTGGAATAGAAAACAGCCTTGCAAGGATTTTCTCTCACTATAAGCAAGAGAATTAGCTAAAGGTTACCTGGCATTAGCTAACTTTGCTGGTAAATAGAGTTTACGGCTCAGGACCTGCGCAACAATAGTGACCATCAAAATCAAGTTAACATATCACAAACCCCAAACAGCACCGTAACTTAGATGTAATGTTTGGCAGGAGACCATGTCAGGATACATTTATGGACTCCAAAATGCTTAATGCATGGAGATTGGAGACTGGTCCACAATTCAAGATGCGCAAAGCAAGGGTTTGGGACCTTAAAGTACGAAATAAACCAAACATATCCCGACCAAAATTGGCCTCGAGAACAAATATTGCTTGGTAGCAGTAGGCAGAGAAGGAACGGTTGGTAAGTGAATTTGAGCAATTTCCATACGTTCAAAAGAACTTGTTATTAGCCCATGACGAAGGAAAAAGAATCAGGGAAAGAAGGGAACAGTTTCAGCTGTACAGATGCATAACTTCCCATAATTTTCCGTATAATCCTCCAGAACGACAATGGTACAATTATTGAAATCAATTATACCTGACTCCAGCTACCGGGCGCAGCACACAAATCTACCACACGCTTCACTCCTACAAAATCAGATAATGACCAAAAATCACAAGCCATAAAACCTTTGAACATCTCAGTAAATACGTCGCACTAACTGTGGCCTAATTCCTTCGTTTAAACAAGAAAGGAATCAACTGTGAGAGAGAACCCCGGGTGGGAAAACCTTCAAATATGTTGAATTCCTCATCTATCTGGAGAAGCTTGAACGCGCTCCGAGCACGCCACCCTTCTTCTTTTGCTTTCCGATAATAGATATCCTGCAAACCAACTTCTTAACTTAGGGTTGCAACTGACTGAAAGAAGAAAGAAAAAGGGATTTCTAGTGGAAGGAAAAAGAAAAAAAAAAGAAAAAAAAAAACCACCCTCTTATCCCTCGAAGCTTTTCCCATGATTCAATTAACCGACAACTCTGCACAGAGAGAGTTAAAATTTCCCGATAAAAAAATTAAAAAAAAAAAGCTATCGAGAAAAAAGTATGTTGAGACTCGCAGGTCTCAACCAAATAATTTAACGAGGGTGAAATTGGCGTTTTCAAGATTGAAACTGAGACTATCACTTGCAGTGGGACACCGAGTTCTTCTCACTCAGACATTTATTCGAACATTTTGTGAGCAATCGCTAATAATAATAATAGTCGAAGGAGCAAAAACAGTGAAGTCTTCGTTCCCGGGGTTTGAAGATGGGCCCGTCGTTCAATTGGACTCAGATTCCAGAAAAATTATTGGGATGGTTTGCTGCCTGTTATGCTTTGTTATGCTTTGTATGAAATGCTTTTATTGGTTTGGAGCGCCATTTTATCGTGGTGGGTTAGTTGCTGAGGACGGCCCATTCCAGATTTCAACCCAATGTCGATGGATCGTCCGGCCTGTCATGATCCCTGCTTTCTCAATAATCCACATGTTTTAAATTGCGGGGGCGTTGTTTATAAATTGAGGAGTTTCGAGCACTCATTGTGTAAAGCTCACCCATACGATGGCTCGGATTTCATCTAAATGTTCCGCAACCGGCATTCGATCAACTTGCCGCGTTACATGAAGAAGTGCTTCAGTTTTTATGAACCGTTGATTTCTGCAAGACTGTTCGAAAGTCCATGTGGAAAAACTAAACGACATTCATCGTTAGCTGCACAAAAGAAGCTATAACCATGGGCATCGTGCCCAATGAAGGCTTTTTAAAGACTGATCAGAATATATGAAAGAGTGTAAACGGTTTTAGAAGCCTAGTAAAACACGGATCCATAGTGTGACAGTTAACAAATCATCCATAGTGTAACCATTAACAAATTTATATTGCAAACCTCAACCTGGGGCTCTTCTAAGAACACAAATTTTCTGATGGAATGCCTCAAATGGACCATTAACTAAACCAGTTTGGTTCTCTGTGCTTAGAAGCATGACCTCGGTCACAACAAAGACCTTGGACTATAGAATGCACGTTCAGCTTCCATTGACAAGTGGTGCAGTGGCTGGTTTCGCATCCTCGGCTTTCTCATGTTCTTTGTTCAGCATCTGTCAGAATCAAGTTTAAGAGTCAGGAGAATAGCTGTCAAAAACACGAGAAGTGCAAGATCACCGGCACAGCCATGAGCACAATAGGAGGGTACATCACCTTATTATTGATCAAGTTGTGGAGAGCAATAACACTGCGGATGAGAGATGAGAGATAAATGACCAGCATCATATCATTTGTTTTTACTGCACAAATGTGGCATAAAACAGATCAATGATATACAAACTCAAGCATAGAGCTTGAACAATTTCCAACAGAGGGGTAATATATTGACTTGTGTTACCAGCAAAAGACTTAATTAACTCGGTCACATTAAGATTTGGCAATAGATTGAACACATCCTGCAGCAGTGAAAAATGCAAGTCAACAGGATTGAAAAAATTTGCTCAGCAGTGAAAAATACAACTCTACAGAGATTTTATTCATCAACTTCAACACACTTAGGCCAGCGATGCAATCCACAGTTTTCATAAACAGAACCACTTCCATACTTTTGTCAGGCTGAGCCTTTTTCGCCACTTTTCAACAGTAATTAAATATATATACTTATCACTATGAAGTGCAGTGAGAAGATGAGGGGAGGAGAGAGAAACTTATGGTCCTTGTTGTGCCACTGATCCTGGCAATACCAAAATTATACAACTGAAATGCAATGCTTAAGACAACAGCATACACACTACTTCACGAAGCCAATGATGGGTGAATGGCTCTTAAATTCTCTCTAACTGATCATATTCATAAATACTTGCATGAGAGGCAGCTAAGTTACATCAAATATGAGCAAAGTCGTGATACCGTGGAGAGACAGGCCATCATATTCCATGGGTGAATACAATTAAGAAATTCTGAAATTTGTGGGTTTATTTAAGAAGCCAACCATGAAAAGAATACCTGTAAATGGTAAAGTATCTCATGATTTAGTGGAAGCTTTCCATCAATGACAAGGTCAAGGTAACCGCGTATTTCTCGTAATCGTGCATCCAAGCCCTTTAAGGCAGTAAGTTTAGCAGTAACCTGATGCAAAAGGTCATTATGTCAATAGCTTTCTTCAAGTGCAGATTCCACAAAATTGATCATCTATACTCAAGTAAACTCCTTAATTCAACTTCAGAATGTGAAAAGAGGTAACTAGATAGAGAGAGAAAATAAAAAAGGCAAACCTCAGTTGCAAGTGTACTAATGGTTGTATCCTTTACATCCCTTAACAAATGTTCAACCCCTGTAGATTGGCAACAGTCATCAAATCATAAAGCGCATATTTGCATCTTCTTCAAAATGGAATTGGGCAAGAAACAGAAAATAGAAAAAGTGGGCAGGATTTGTGTTTTCATTTCATGGCAAGTGCATACCAATTTCCTCAACTTCATGAGCAGCAATTTCTGAAGGCACATGAACAAATACCTTCTGGCTCTTTTGGGTGGCATTCTGGAACCATAAGCAAACATTGGTTTTCCCGTGGAATGGGGTACTCAAAAAGGCAACATGTTGAGTAATATTAACCAAAGCTTTTGCATTATATTAATTTTTCTATATGATTATTACCTCTTTAACCTCTTCAACATCATAATGAGCCTTGGTTGGTATTCCTAGCTCCTTAGGCTGGACATCAATGATAACCAACACCGGATTTGGGACATAGCTACATTGGCATAAAGAACTTGATCAAGAAACTGAAAGGATGCATTGGACCAATTACAAGCCTTGCTCAAATTTCCTCAGAATAGCAAGAACACAGGACATTAACTATGAAATGTACATAAGACATGACTCTGGTATTGAATAGATGGAAGGAAAAAAAAAAAGAAAGAAAGAAAGAAAAAAACATATGGTAGAATAGCAAATGGTGAAGTTTTATGAATAAATCTACAGTAGGAACCAAGAAAAAAGAGGTTAAAGGTAAACATGTCAGGTTCTTACTTGTGAAATAATTGATGAATATCCAGGTCATTTTCTCGCAATTTTGGGCCAGTGCTATACCATCCCACAACATGCTCCTTAGCTGAAACAATTTTCACACATTCATTACATATACATAGAGGCAAACAGCATTATAAAAGCATTTTTTCTCCCAAAATTGTTGTTTACATGGTACTGGAATAATATTTACCATTTATTCTCTTGAACATTGAAAACATGGATTCATGGTAGTTGTGATCAAGAAACCAAATACTTGGGTCTTTTTCATCTTCTTCAAAGGGAACTGAAAAAACAGAAATTCAACCATTAAGAACAAATAACAAAAATTTATCTGAATTCTCTAAACTTTTAATGATCACTCATGCACCCTTCATGACACAAATCATGACAACAATTTCACCAATGCACAACTTAGGGCTGCATGCTGCAACATCAAGCTCTGTTCTTCGTACCATCAATTCGGAGGGATTTATTCAAATCTTATTACATTTCCTCTTCCACCATCAAAATTTCCAAATTTCGCAAATTCCAACCATATAAAAACAACAACACATGAAATACCCTGGCTACAAACTCTCTACGGGTCAGTTCCGCCCATTCCAGCTCAGTTTTACCAACTGGGAAACTAAGACAGCCCTCGAATCTAGAATTAGGAAAACCTATGCCCTAAAACCGAAACCCTAACTTCACAAAATCCAACCCAAGAATTTACCCATTCTGAAGATTAACATCCGAAGGGTCCGACGATTACATCACACCCCAGAAATGTCTATCGCCAACAACCCTAAACCTCCGAATCGGAATCAAGAAGAAAAACACAAACCTAAATTACAAAAAACTTCGTCTCTGCCCAGCAACCAAACGCCCCAGAAACCAAATTCGAAGGAATCTCAGATCCAAACCACAATCATTCAGAAAATCCGTCACACAATAACAAGAAAAAAAAAATCGATAGTAGCAACGGCGGCGTGGGATAAAGTACCTGAATAGCTATTGGTGACATCGACGGTGCCTTTGAAGGAGCTACCGAGCAAGACGCCGATGACTCGCCGGCGCGTGTCCTTGGCGACTCGGGTGTAGTTGTCAACTATGCTTAGCAGAACCAGAGGGTGCACTATCACCTTCTCTATCGGCCTCGATTGCACTTGCTGCGTCTTTATTACATCCATTGCCACCAGTCTCTTTTTTGATGCTTCTCCTCTCCAACGAGCCTCTCGTGTCTCTATAATACATTTAAGCCTCCTTTTTTTTTTTCTTTTTTTTCCTCCTTTTCTTTTTTGACACGGCATAACCCAATATTGATTTTGCGGCTAAAAATAAATGGCCTGGTGTCACGTGGACACCTCTTGTCCGGCCCACCAAACATGAAACATGCTAGAAGACAATAAACCGGAATTAATTGAATTTATGCGATTGTCCGATTCTTTTACTACCCAAATATCACGACAAAAAGATTTAAAATTGTGCAGAAAGTATCTATTTTTAAAAAATTTCTTGAAAAAAAAAAATCTAGAAGAGACCATCTTAAGTAATTATTTAAAATATTTTTTTATAAATATTTAAAATAACTTATTTTAAAATATTATTTTAAACAAATATAAATAAATTATACCACAATATGCTTAAATTTTTAAATTTTCTTAATAAAACTCTTATTTATATAATTTTTTTTATATATTTTACTTTTCTAACGCTTTCAATTCTCTTATTTATCTCTGAATACTTTTCACTCATTCTCTCAGCCCTCCCTCTAAAGATTTTACTCAGTTGATTTTCTCGTGCAAAACCGACTAAGTGCGCGTGGGTTAATACCCAACTCCGTGACACTAAACGAAGACTAATGCCCACGTTGTGCGGAATGGGTCTCAGATGGAGATCCAACCCCCAAATGGGCAGAGCGCTCTGTGCTACAATTGGTTGTCTGCCAGGCCCAAATTATAGGACTGGAATGGGGAACGGAACAGACGAATGATAATTCCCGAAAAGAAAATCTTTAACATATAAGACCAAAAAAAAAAAAAAAAAATATTTAACAGACACAAAAGTCATAAATATTACCAGACACCATTAATATAATAATCCTCATTTCATTATAATAATATAAAAATTAAATTAATAAATCTTATATTTGTTTATTTAAATTTGATAAATCTAAATTTGTATAGATTGTTTGGTTGTAATTTGAGGCTAAACGAGTTAAGAACTCCACCGAGCAACTTTGTTACATTGCAATCATAAAATTTGATTTTTAGTTGTTGTTTGCGACATCCAATGATGCCTTGTTTCTACTATTGATTTAGTTCTGTCGTTTGGGCAGCATCTACTATTAAATGCTTTTTATCCATCCTTGAATTACTTAATTTATTCTCGACCACACATTACATTATGATGCTTTTTTCGGAGTTCTGTCGTTTGATTATGAAATTCGTGGACCCTTCTGCAATTAAATGCTTTTTCCCCATATTTGAATTATTCTTTGTTGGCAGACATAATTAAACGGTGGCTATGAACAGAGTAAATTTTTGTTTATTTGAAACCAATTAAACGCGCACATGGCATCGGCCTGACCGACATTAAAGCTGAAAAAAGCTTGCGTTATAAACATATACAGTAATTGCACTAGAGTGGGTACCAGAGTACTCGGGCTCACGTAAATGTGCCAGATGGACAGGACAGCCAAAAAGGATGGCCAGCGGAGCGCTTGGTCGTTCTCGCCATCCCATCAATGAAAATCAGATGGCCTTTCTTTTAAAAAAAAAAAATTATTTTTTAATCACAAAAGGTGGGGAAAGAGAGCCAACTGCAATCCAACTAAACGGGGCCAGCTAAACCCATGAACATCTTGCTGCAGTAACTGCCTGATGCCAACAGGAGGATCTCGCAAACTGTGCACACCCCAATCCAGCGTAAAAGCCCAATTCACAAGCCAGCTAGCAACTGCGTTACCATCAGGAAAAACATGGTGCACTGATAGACTCTAACCCCTGGTAAGGAGCTCCCGACAGTTACGAATCAAATTCGAATGAGGGTGAGTTGTCGGTACGCCTTGCTGAATGCAGTGAAGGGCCAATAGCGAATCCACCTCCACCCAAATCTTCTGGAACCCGTAATTCCAAGCAATATTCAGCTCAATGTAAAAATCCCACAACTTTACAACGGGAGGATAGCGGAGTCCAATTTTTTGAGCAAGCCCAATTTTCCACTTACACATGAGGTGGCGGATGACTCCCCCTACAATGGCTTCTCTAGGACTGCCACGAACTACACCATCAGAATTAACCTTCACCCACTCCCCATCCGGCGGCAACCAACCAACTAGCTTGATAGTTTTGCGCGAAGTCAACGGAGGGCCATCAACAATATTCGGGGAGAAGGAGAGCGTAGCACACATTTTAAGGATAGATTGGACTGAGTATTGTTGGCAAGAGAAGCCGCTAAAACATTTCGCATTTGGCCATTTCCAAAGATGCCAACACACAATCGCAATAGCAGCAGGCCAATCATCAAAGTACCCAATGTCAAGACTATTGTGCTAATTAAGGAGAAACCAATCCAGGAAACTCAGCGCGAAAAAAGGGTCCCAAGGTACAGGCACCAAACAAGAACACCGTAGTCGCTTGGCAAGGGGGCAATCCCTTAGAATGTGCAAGAGAGTTCCCTCAAAGGTATCGCACAGAGCACGTATATTACTTGACGAAAGACCTCGGTGAAACCTTTTTGAATTAGTCATGAGCCTTCCATGCGAAGCTTGCCACATGAAGCATTTGATTTTCTCGGGGACATGCAATTTCCACAATCCCACAAGCTTGATATGCCAATCTCGCATAGGCGCAGAAGGTAAAAAGGATAGATAGGCAGCACGCATAGCAAATGAGCCATCAGGTGAACCTTCCCAACACAACTCATCCTTATTCCCACTTCCAAGCCGAAGCGTGCAAGCTGCTAGCGTACCCAAAATAGTACGTGGAAGCGGAGGTCGTAGTCGTGAAAAGTCCCAACCAACCCCAGCAATCTAGTAGTCAGCGGCCCTCTGACCTTTTTCTACTAGACTCAAAAGGAAAAAGCGAATGGTAAGCAAGTGGTTCCCTTGTCAACTAGCTATCGCACCAAAATGCCACAGAACATCCATTACCCAATCTCTATTTACATCCAGCTTCAAAACCATATTGGCACTTCACCATGCTCCGCCACGTGTGCGAAGCAACCTGATTATATTTCACCTGCACAGGGCCCTCTCGACGACACTTTCCTCGAAGCAATCTCACCCAAACTCTATCCGGCTCGGTGTAAAACCACCAATTGATCTTGGTGATCATCGCTTGATTAGCAGTGCTAGTATCGCGAATGCCAAGGCCTCCCACTGCCTTTGGTTGGCAAATTGCATGCTAATTCACAAGGTATGCCTTCTTCTTCTGCTCCTTATCCCCCCATAGAAAATTCCTGCCTAACCCATCCAACTTCTCACACACAGAGGCTGGCAACATAGAAGTTTGCATGGCATAAGTAGGCATAGCAGAGCAAACCGACTGTACGAGTGTCAATCGGCCGACAAAAGTAAGCTGCTGGGCCTTCTAGCCCGGGAGCCTACACTAAACCCTGTCCAACAATCCTTTGTACAGCGAGGACGAACACCCGCCCATTTATGGTAGGCATGCCTAAATACCTACCAAGGTCATCCGTAAGCGCAATTCCAGCAGCTCGACTAAGAAATCTAGCACGCACTCTCTCAACATTACGGGAGATTAACAAACGCAACTTCAATAGGCCCATGTTTTGACCCACGCTGGCACAAAACACGTCGAGGCACCACGCCCGCTTGCTTCACTGACGCCTCAGCAAAAGGAACGACATCGTTAGCCAAAAAAAAAAGGCAAAATCCCAGGCCCTTGCCGAGAGAGATAAATGGGCCTCCAATGTCCGAGTCGCACTTCAGAATCAATCGAGTGATCTAACCTTTCCATGCAAAGCACAAACAGGTAAGGTGACAACGAATTCCTCTACCATATTCCTCTAGAAGATTGAAAAGGCACCGTAATTGCCCCATTCCAAAGGATTCGCGGTTGAACATTGGAGATACGCTCCATAATTAAAGTAAACTAGTAACTCGGCAAAGCCAACTCCACTAAGGTCTCTTTAATGAAGTCTTATCGCAGCCTATCGTAGGCCTTCGCTAAATCCAGCTTGACCACCATAAAACCCTTCTTGCCAGTCAGACCCCGCAAAGAGTGGAGTACTTCATGATGAATTACAATGTTATTAGTGATGTGGTGACCAAGAACAAAGCTCGTATGAGTCGGAGTGACTCACTGTGGTAAGAAAGGCTTAAGACAATTCACAATGACTTTGGTAATAACTTAATAAGAAACATTGCACATACTGATCGGACGATAAGCAATGATCCGTGCCGGAGTATTGCACTTGGGAATAAGGACAAGCTAAGCCATCTTGAACGCTTGCCGCATGCAATACACCTAACACAAAATCAGTGACAGATTGGCCCTCAATATCCCATGACTTTTGATAAAAAAATAATTAAAAAAAAAAGGACCGCTTAGAAACCATCCAAACCTAGTATCTTGAACAGACCCATTTCAAAGATTGCCCGCTTAACCTCAGCAAAAGGTCGGATCAATTGGTTCATATCGTGGGGGGAAAGATGTGGGAAGCATCCTTGCAATGGAAAATCCGAAGAACCCACACCCTCATCAGAGTAGAGACGATAAAAATAATCGCAAGCTAGAGACTTCAAGTGCTCGTCATCCCAAACCCATTCTCCTTGGTCATTACAGAGCATCTCAATTTTGTTTCCTTTTCGTCGAACCACAGTAAAAGCATGAAAAAATCGAGTGTTCCAATTTCCATCACAAATCCATCGCGACCTGGACTTTTGAAACCAGAATATCTCTCTCTGAGCCAAGACCTCATCAAGCTCCCTGAGCAGGCGTTGCTCCAAACCCACAAGGCCCGAAGTAAACTGCCATTCCATCGCATGTTGACAACCTTGAATCCTGGCTAAGAGACGTTGCTTCTGAAAAAAAGATATTTCCAAAGACCCGCCGATTCTTATTAGTAAGCACCTGGGTGAGGATGGGGAGAGCCTTAGGAACCAGAGCTGTACTATCTCGGGCATCCCTCGCTTAGAGTTTGAAATCCCTAATGTAGAAGCCATGCCCCCTGAAAATGGAGAGGTTGATCCACGCAACGCCCTCCTTGGCTCCCTTGTAACTTAAGCAACAACGAACGATGGTTTGAATTAAGTGCCTTACTGATGCCTCAGAACGTAGTTGTGTCCTTGGTTAACTGTTTGCTCCCTCAGTGGTTTTCCCGCGGACTTGGCCCAAGATTCAGTTGTGATTTTCAACGGTGGACTGCGAACGGAGGATCTCGCGTTTGCATAGAGAGAGAGAGAGGGGGGGGGAGCGTGAGACGGGGATCCATGGCTTCCGTTAGTGTAAAAGTTCGAAGGGAATAATAATAATAATAATAAAAAGAGTAAAGTCTGCCACGTGGGTGAGTCGGTAAGAATCGGGAGAAGTCCTTCGTGTCAAATAGCACTATTCCTGAGCTGACACGGATAGCTGGCCGCGGGCCGCAGACTCGTGAATCGTAACCTAAAAAAATAAATCCACACGGCTCACTGGCTTGTTAATTATGGGCAGGTGCCCTTTAACCGTCATCAAATTTCCAAAACAACCATATAAATAATCGACCGGGTCCGGGGCGCAAGGATGAAGCTTGACTTGACATGAGACAAGATTAAAATGAAAAAACGACGTCGCGACCATACATCTATTTTTTAAAAGACTCTTGAGTTTGGAGTGAGGGCAGAGAATATCCAGCAAATAGTTACCATCTCGTATTTTGTTATGGAGGCAATATACGTCAGTTGTGATGTTCCCTCCCCAAATGAATCACTCGAATTGAATCAATTGTAGCCTTGTACAGTTGTGGGACAAATATATTTAACTAAAGTAGTATTTAATTTATCTCTAGTTTTCGAGTTAGCCTTGCATGCCTGCTAGAACCGCAATGCAATCAAACGCCCCCTTGAACCACATCGATCCATTTGTTACGTCCCTCCCTGTAGTCAATCATATCTTACCAACTACCGTCCCAAGCTGGTTCCTCAGAGAAAGATGTCTCCCCACATGTACGCATATATAAATAGACACGCCTTTATTTGTTGCCCTACATCTGCCCTATATGGAAAGACGTGTATGTATTTTCCTATGCTAGGGGAAATTGACCCAAAAAAAAAAAAAAATCTAGATAGTTTGACCAACTCATCAATTGAATTGGTAGATCTTATCCATCGAAAAAAAAAAGTAATAAATGGACAATATAACCGACAAAATGTCTATAACTAAAAAGCGTATTAATTATATCCATCAGTGCTAGCAATCTCGCTTCACAAATTCCGTCAACTCAATAGTGGAACTGGTAAAACCATGCAAGATAATTGGAGCTTTGACGAAATATATTGGAGGAAGAATATATACTACATTTGCATAGATTCTGACTTGTGACGGCGAATGGAATATATATATAAGAGCAATATAAATTGCAATTGATAGCTAGCTATCACTATTTTTCACAACTAAAATTTATTCTTGTCGTAATAAAGTTTTCAAGCATTGGAAAACAACAGAGGAATTTATGAAACGCGCTCTCCACGAATTTGATCTCTAAGCCCTTTCCTTTTCCTCTTCTTTTTCTTTCTTGGCTGAAACGCGGCCGTCTGTTCCTGCTAGCACAGCATACTTGTCCTTCCTGGTCAGACTAGTGCACTCAAATCCCAGCGTCCCAGCAAGCACCCTTTGAATGTAATTCGCAACTTCAATGGCCGATTTGCCACCTTTGCAAGTCAGCTCAGTGGGCAGCTGATTCAAGAAAGTGATCTCGTAAGTAGGCACCGGATTCATGAAAACGAAATATGGATCCAAAAGCTTGTACCCGCGGACAGTCGTGCCATAGAACACAGTTTGTTTTATATTGATTGCAACTGGCACGATTCTATCAGTAAGCTCAGCAAATAGCGCACTAAATCTCAGGAGAAATGGCTCTCTACAGGTTGTTCCCTCGGGGCAGATTGCCAAATCACCTTCCTCTAACAATCGTTTGATGTTGGCAGCATCTTTCTCCCTCTCCCTCGATAGAGCAACAGCCTTGATGGGTGAAATTATTTCTGTGAATTTGCTTATACTATATGTGACACAGCTAATTTTTCTTCTTAGTGCAACAGCTGTGACAACGGGGTCTAATACGGTGCGATGATTGCAAATGAAGAGGACCCCACTTTGGCCATTCTTTGGAGGGGGTGGAAGGGTGCCCTTAACAATGACTTTAATTCCTAGGATCTTGTAGTTATACCAGGCAAGCCTCTCAGGCAAAGGGATGTTAAGGTAGACCCTTAGCAGGGAGAGAGTAATACCAATTGGCATCCACAGGAAGGTCAAGAGAGCAACCAGCGGAGTGGGCCTCTGAACGAAGCGGCCCTCGTGGAAGATGACAGGGCTCAAGAGCTTGTTTCTTGGTAGAGGCTCACACTTTGTTCTTGGCACCAAGTATCCTTCCTGGAATTTTGAGAAAGGATTAATTGAGGTCAGAAACAAAAAATATTGGTACATAAAAATATCACAAACATATTGCAGAGGCTCAAATTGAACTTTTCTCTGCGCGGATTAGTCAAGTCAACAAGTTGAAATGGTTTTGGTCTTCATGTAATTTAATTGAAATGTAAAAAAACATCGGAGGATTACATTGGCCAAACTAGTACAAGCTACCCCGTGGTTAATCGGGGAAAGGAATTAATGGACGGCATATGGCCTATAGCAATGGACCAAAAAAAAAAAAAAAAAGGGAAATTAAATCGAGTCAACGTCTTTATCGAAAGATTTGTGATACTTGCTTGCATAATTTTGGAATCAATATGGTTATGATGTTTTTCTTTTTTTTTTTTCTTAAAAGGAAAAATCACCTGAATCTGTGGTTGATGAAGCTTAGTATTTTATTACTCTAATGATATGAGAATTTGGATTTTATAGAAAATAACCCATTTTTGAAGACTAAAAAAATGGTGAATGTACGATTCACGAGGAACGTACTGACTGATTCAAAGATCATTTCCTGTGGCAACTAGCTGGCTGGAGGAATATACTGCTTCCCATAATTCCGACATGAGTTAGATTTAAGCACCCGATTATTCAAAATGTTCACCCGAGTATGAGTGGTTTGGACACGTAGAAAGAATGCGATGGGCGTCGAATTGTGTCACGTAAGTGTTATTTGCCCTTTTTTGGGTACACCGGGAATAATTATCTTCCCTTTATAAGCAATTCACAAAAATAGAAGCAAGCCCCTTAGCAGGTTCTGAACATGAAAACTACGGGAAGGGTTCATTATATGAATTGGACATTTAATGAGTGACAGATGGCTCTATTGGGTGGTACGAAAAAACAGAGGAATTGAACTTCTTGCCATAAACCTTCTCACCAAACCGACAATAAATACGAAATATAATATGACAGTTGTAATTGTACTGCTTGCCTGCATCAAGTTATTGTAACAGCTCACGAAGTCTTAAAATTATATAACATGCTCTAAATTAAAAGCAGACAGAAACGTGAAGGGACAGTAGAGGAGTAGAAAACTCAAAAAATAAAAATAAAAATAAAAATAAAAATACTGGTTTGGGAGGTCACGTACCTTGCATATGGACATGAAATCATGGTCAGTTTCTCGATCTCCCAGGCCCAAATCCGGCAAAATTGTGCCAAATTCTGATAAGATGGCATCTCTTTTATGCTCTCCGACGAGAACTCCAGGTTTCTTAACAAATCCAGTTGCCCTGCCGGATTTTGTAACGTCCAACTCAGTGCCAAGAACCTTATCCACCCCAAGAAATGTCTTGACAAATGGCTCGACCATGACCCTGGGATTGGCCGTGATTATGTATCTTTTGCCGAAGGAATTGAACACCCTCCAAGTTTCCGGGTGAACGTCATCGGCGTAAAACCTGGGCAAGACAGACCTTGCAACAAGTTCAATGTCTCTTACTTTAAGTCCCGCAAAGGCAATGAAGATAAAGGTCTTGATTGCCGTTGCTTCAGATATAAATAAATAGGTCGAGTACACAAATGGAACCGATGCCAATAGGACGAGCGCTCTCAAGAGGCTCCCGGCTTCAAAGGCCATGAGGAGGAAATAGGGAAAAGCACTCCTTGATATAAGAAGCGTGCCATCGAGGTCTGCAGCCACCGTCTGATTTGATCGTCCCTCGGTGGTACATTTCGTGATTGGTTCAAAACGACGATGAGCCCCCATGACCATCACACAAAAAGAACGAAAGAGAAATTGTTACTTACGAGTGTGTTGTTTTCCGAAGACAGAGAGGGGTTTATAAAAGAAGAGGAGAAAGAAAGATGCATGATCATGATTCGTTTTGATTGGGTGAGCATGTAAACATTTAATTTTCTTTTTCTTATATATATATATATATATATATATTTATTTATTTATAAAAGGAAAAATATGTGGTTGAGAGAGAGAACAATGGGCGAAGGAACATTTTAAGAAAGTTTAAAGCGAGTAAGAAACCATCCTGTTTTTATTTTAAGACAAATATTTTCGACGTATAGTTTAGGGCAATTGTGGAAGAGAGTGGCCTTTGAGTAGTTGGAAGTCGATGGCAGCACCTACATTACATTCAATTGGCCTACTTTTTAGTTTCTAGGCGCCGGCCACGCCTCCTTTTCTTTAAACTTAGCTTATCAATCCTCATGTTTACCCCTTTTATAGAAGCAATTTTAACTTCGGCTTTCGACGGAGCTTGTGGAGGCTCAAAAGATTGTCCGTAAATTCCCAGAAAAAGGCAGAAGGAGAGGCATAGAAACAAAAAAGCTTTTACAGGAATTGGGGGTTGTAAAAGCAAAGTCGTATTTTGCCATTTTTTTCAATGGTACGAATGCCGTATTATTGGCTCGTGGCAGTAAAGGGTCGAATAACACGGGAGGATCCTCCCGTTTCAAGGTCCATTCGCTAATCACTTTTCATCATTTTGTTTTTATTTTTTATTTTTTATTTTTAACTTTGCGTACCGTGAAGTTTAATCACCGTTTTTATATGCCCTGTTTGCCCAATCGCATTCCACAATTGCGTTGGATAACGTATTATTTTAACGAAGGATTGCGTTTTTACATACGAGAGAATGCATAAACGATTAAGAAAATAATAATTTTTTATATTAAGTCCATTCATCTTTACTAAGAGATCTATGTAATTTCTAGTTTTTTAAAATTTGATGTTATTTTTTTGTTTATTATACCTTTCATTAAAATCTCTTTTGAAAATAATTCTCCAAAAAAATATACATTTTGTCTTTTCTTTTTCTCTTTTTTTTTTTTTTTCAAGAAAGAATAGTTGACAAACTGATTCTCATCTTCCAAGTACTTGTACTTGAATTTGCGATTGAAAGTTGAATGGATGATTAATGAAGAGTGTTGATCGAAAATCGGACAGCAAAAAATGTTCGATAATATCAAACTAAAATAAGAGACGTTCGTACTAAACGGCAAACGATGTCGATATATTCGCCGAGCAAAAAGTATCTTTTGGTTTTTGATAATTTATCAAGAACCCTGAAAAATAATGCTATAATAAAAAAAAAAATCATAGATACTTAAAGACATCCCATGCACATAAAAAAGAGTGGGCTTTTAAGACTAAGGTTTGTGAGACAAGACAAACCAAATGTGCATTTTATTTAGTTTTGGTAGACGAATTGCCATTTCTAAACTCGGTGGCCTTTAGGCTATTGGAACGCGGGCGGAAATTCTGTACTGTTGTGTGTTACAGAAGGTGGAAATGGCAAAATTGGGAAAAATAAAAAATAAAAAATAAAAAATCTGCAACTTCTAGATTGGAGCAATTCCTCTTCCTTAAGGAAAGCGGCTCTGAGTTTCACTTTGCAAATTGGGAAGCATCATAGGCTACGCTATTCTAATTCAATGTTGATCCAGTAATCGATTTTTTTTTTTTTTTTTGCTCCCCATGTTTCTTAATTGAATGACTGTATCTGGTAGTTTATGGTTACAGATGGAAAGCATGGCTTTTTCCCTCAATTGTGCGGAGTGTTATTACTTTAAGTTTACCAACCAAGTAACGACTTGTTTAATCTGAAAGAGGAAATTGTTTATATATATATATATATATATTATCGCACAGTACAGTATAATAATATCAGAAGATAAAAAGGCTAATGTAGCTTTAGCAGTTGAGAGGGTAAAAGAAGCAGTAGATTGAGTCAAGTCAAAACTCTGGTTTGATTTAATGAATGCTACGCTTGCTTTAGCCAACAGAATAGGCCCTGGCGCTTTATTAGTTGGATAGGATACCTGTTACCAGGGAGCGGTAGTGTGACTATAAATAGATCCAACGGTCGATAATTCATTTAGTCTAGAATTATTTATTTATTTTTTTGTTTTATTAAAGAAATTCAATGAAAAGTAAATAGTTTTTTATTCTCTTAAACTCTGTATTCTCTTCCCACAACTTAAAAACTTGAAAATAGAGGACTCGATTGTCTCCTAAAACACGTTTAGCCTAATATTTTTCACAAAGATTCGATTGCTTCTATTAATTTGCAGATATTTCGCAGTTCATATCACCCAAATTTTAGAATTAGTTTGGGGATATTGAAATTTTCTTTAAAAGAAGAAAAAAAAAACAAAACAAAACAAAGAAGAAGAAGAAAAAAAAAAGGGAAAAAAAAAAGAAGACAAAAGCGTTGTCTGCCGCTGGTTTATTTTTGTTTTCTGTCCAATCCCCCAGTATCACTTTCTTCCGACGAAAAATTCTAACGGGTAGATATTGACATCGACCAAAAAATTATCTCTTGCATGATAAGAAAGAGTTAACTTGAAAGCAATCAAAAGCCACACGCTGGCAAAATGCTACGCTGAAAAGCACGGTTATCTTAATATTATCGGATTATGCCGTCGCAATAACTTCGGATTTTGTCGTTGAGGGTAGGAGACTCTTGTCTGTGCACTCGTCATCGCAAAGAACTAGAGAAGTTGTCTCTCCACCCTTCCATATTATTATTATTATTATTATTATTATTATTATTATTAATTAAATGTAAGCAACCGCCAACAGTTAGCCGTTCCTTAAGCATTGTTTACCACTATAATCACGGTTCTAATTCCAAGCCTTAAGTGTCTAACTACCATTATTATTTGGAGTACGAATAATCTATGTTACGAGCTACGCAGAGCAACTTCACTAAGCACACGCGGCGCAACAATTTGCTTGTGATAATTGCATCAAATTAAACTAATTGTAGTGAAATTAATTCACGCTGTGGGAAGTAGGTCGGCTGAAATGAAAAAGCAATGGCAAACTAATCTCGAGGTAGAAAAAAATATTAAGTGTTGGTCTTAACTTCAACCAACTTCACTTTTATATATATGCACTTATTTTTTTCAAGAAAATTTTATTTGCGATATGAACAATAAATTTTTTTATATTTGAACATTATTAAAATGTTAACCAACTACCCACGTATAGGTCTAAATGACAAAAAATATAGATAAACTAAGTACATATTAATTATAAATGTAAATTACGTAATAAATACTAAGTATTGGGCTCAGACCCAACAACATATCTAAGCCCGAGTGGCTAATCTCAAAACCTTAACGAACCTAAAAATTTAAGTCTGGCCCCATATTACAGCCTTTAAACCCCAGTCCAACTGTATGTTCTTAAAGGGACAGGTTGTTGAGCTGGCTCGTGGGCCATCCGACCCAAGCCCGCCTCTAGTACCGAGTGAAACGGCTTAGTCACTTGCATTAAGCCTTTTCCTTTTTTGGGTTTGATTAACAAGGGCAAAGAAGCCGAGATAAAACCACGCGAAACCTAGAGCCCGACCCTCTAGGAATTGAGTCTCATCCGTCACTCTCAACATAAAGGATCAAAGACCTGGACAGCTGGATCCGCGGATTGCCATATCAACTTGCGACTCTGCATGCGAAGCTCGTACCCCCCCCCCCTCATTTAATTACCAACTGCAATTTTTTATTTTTTATTTTTTTGGGGGGGGGGGGTCCTTTTATTTGTGTCGTGTCCTCGTGTAGCCAGATGTTTTGTATCTTTCGGATGAAATTATATTTTCACGGATCAATCGGGGACACGAGAAAAAGGCCTGCCGCGCGTCGAGTGACATAAATGCCAATCGGTTCCCCCTTCTTTGTCACTGAGGTCGTGGAAGAGTCCAATATCGATGTACAACCAGAAAGCCCAAATGGCAGAAATGCAGAGCTACTTTGGGAATGAATTACTGATTAATGGTGCATCAGCACCTTCTTTTCACCCAACTCAACCTAACAAGATATCACGCGAGGCTTAAATGTTTTTATTTTACTTTTAATGCCCCACTCTCTTTCAAAATTACCTTGCGAAATTATCGTTCTTCCAACCCTTATATAAATTTGTCCGTGAAGAAATTTTCAAGATCCGTCCGTCGCAATTTGCATGAATCTCCATACATTCTGCACCGTAGAAACACGCCGAGGACATAATTATATAACCATTCACAATCTTCGATATAATTCAGCATCATTCTACTTATTTCAGCTCTGCATTGTTTTATGTAGGCAAAACCAATGACAATTTGCAATTTTTGGCCACTTATAATTTTGCGACCAAAAGAAATAGGTCCGCCTGGCCACCGAAAATGGAGTGGAGAGATGATGTAAAAACCGAAAAATGTATGAGAATGGGTTAAAAATTAGAAAGGAGAGCAGCACGAAGAATGAATATCGGACGAAGAAACAAGGGGGGGGGGGTAAAAACAAAGAATAAGAACAGAAATTGAGCTCCTCACCTTGGTGGCGCCTCTCCTTCCGGTTTGATAAAAATGGACTGCATCTCGAGAGACGCATAAAAGAGCAAGAGGCAGAGAAAGACAGGGAAAGAGAACTAAAGTACAAAAAATGTAGAGGCCCATGGACTTACCTTGCACTCGTCACTCGTTCGGCCCTGACACAGATGGACCCGTGTAATCAGATTGGGTTTGTCTTTGATGGCCATGGGCCGACTTGGTTGCGTAACAAATACACATTTCTCAAAACACTGAAAAGGACCATAATATGAATACGCCGTATTTGTGAATGCAGGACTTCAGAAACCCGGAAATTAAACAGAATTTATCATACGAATAAAAGAAATTACAATAAAAATTCTTCCCCATCAAGAAAATTTTTGGAAGAAATAAAAAAAAAAAAGATTAGACAGAATTTTGGGGCTTTCACGAAGAATCTGGCCACTGAAATAGCCCAAACAAAAAAAAAAAAAAAAAAAAGCGAGAGCAAGTTGAATTTGAATAAGATAAAAATTCAAAAAGTTTTCAGAAAAGGAAATGAAAGAGAAGAAGAACGTTAGAGGACCATGGGCTTACTTACTTTGTGCTCCTCCCTCTGACCGGGTCGCCCTAACGTAGATAACGAGGCTCACCGTCAAGGCTGCTTAACAAATACCCAAACCTCGAGATTTAGAAATTAAGAAGCCCTCCCTTGTTACAAAATAAATAAATAAATAAATAAATAATTATAATAATAAAAAAAAGCCCCACTATAATTTCTTTTTACAAAAAAGGGAATTAAAAAAAAAAGAAAAGAAAAGGAAAAGGAACCCCCCTCACACCGACATTAATGAACACGCCATGATCTCGATTATAAGGGCTGCTTGATCTGATGGCCAATCGTCATCAAATGGCAACAATCACCACCCAGTTTGGCTTTCTTGCCAAAAAGGTCGGCGAAGAAGCAACGCATAGTTTCTTTGTTAGTTGGATTAAACTCTCTTTAATTCTTGAACAGAACATAGAAAAAGGGGGAAAAAAATGAAGAAAAGAAAGTATTGAATGCGTCGATATTTATTTTTAATTGTATAATATAGTAGATCCGCAAATGCTTTTTGCATTTAGTTGACTAATAATATTTCCTTCGATGGTATACGATTTTAAAAATAGACATCGACAATTAGTAGTTAAATAGTCGTCTCTCAATTCAAATGAAAAAAAAAAGAGAGAGAGAGAGAGAGAGAGAGAGAGAGAGAGAGGGAGAGAGAGAGAGAGAGAGAGAGTTTTAATACAATATTTCATTGTAATCGTAACAAACAAATAAATAAATATACCTTTTAAGGGTCGAAAAATCAAGTTCAATATCTAGAAATTCAGTTGTTTTTCCAATGGATCATTAAAGTTTGATAAGCTTGAATTGAATCTCGTCGAAGTTTCGACGCTCCATCCTTTTTGTGAGACTTGAAAGATTATTAATTAGGGTGTATTAAAGCATGGATTGAAGATTGGTTCGACATTATAATGCGATACTTTCACTGAATTTTTCTGCTATGATCCAACTGACTTGATCTTAAGTTTTGCTAGCCAGACCAGAACCAGCTCTGGTGACATTCAAGGTGGTAGCAGATAATAAATTATTGTACACTGTAAATAAGAGATTTTATTAGGGTTGGATGCAGAGGCATCTCCAGGGAAATGGCCAACACAATTTGGAATTCGGAGTTGCCAATCTCCTAGAGATTAGGAGATAACATTTAGCTTATTTAGACATACTAAACGGGGAAGCAGCAGCAGAGATGGGACTATTTTATCCATTAACCGGACGACATACAAGGAAGAGAAGTGGTTTCTGTGATCCTTCTATTTGGACCTGAATGGGATGGCCCTGATTATTATCTGGTGGTAAAAGGCTGCTAATGCTGCCCCAATGAAGGGTCCTGCCCAGAATATCCACTGCAATCATGAACAAAAGCAATTGAAATTGTGAATTTTCTCCGATGCAAGATGAATTTAAGAAACAAAACCTAAAATATAGTTTCTTACGTGGTCATCCCAAGCTTGATCCTTGTTGTAAATGAGGGCTGCACCAAGGCTCCTCGCTGGGTTGATGCCCGTGCCCGTTATCGGGATGGTAGCTAAGTGCACCAAGAACACTGCAAATCCAATTGGCAGAGGTGCCAATATCTGAACATAAAAATGCATCTCGAGATAGTCATCAATTCGTCGTACAAGCAGTGAGGAAAAGCAACATCGAACCGTAAATGACGTGAATTTGCTTACAGGAACATGGGAGTTTCTGGCATTACGCTTAGCATCAGTGGCAGAGAAGACCGTGTAGACAAGGATAAAGGTGCCAATGATCTCAGCCCCAAGTCCGTCGCCCCTGCTGTATCCCGAGCTTACTTTGTTGGCACCACCTCCAAGCACCTCGTACTGCCTTCTTTGAAAGCCCTTTACGACACCAGCACCACATATGGCTCCAAGACACTGCATGATCATGTAAAATATCGCCCTGATCAGCGACACTTTCCTCGCCAACAACAGCCCAAAAGTCACTGCTGGATTAATATGGCCACCTGCATTACCATCCCACCACAAATTAACAACTATTAGAAGCCATCTCCATTTGTGTAGCCAAAAAATTTGTCAGATCCTGAATTCCAAATTGCGGCCTGGCGCCCGCAATCTAGCATGCAATATGTGGTACTTCAAACTTAAAAAAGAGCTATACATATACCTGAAATGCCTGCGGTACAATAGACAAGGGCAAAGATCATGCCACCAAAAGCCCAAGCAATACCCTGTGTGCCAACGGTTGAGCATTTGCTGGGGGATTTAGACACACCCATCACAGTCAAAACCGTGATGTAAAGGAATAAGAAGGTGGCAACAAACTCGGCAATGCCAGCCCTGTAAAAGGACCATGATGACAATTCTCCAGGCTCGAAAAGTGGTGCAGGAGGCGGCTCTTTGTAGTTTTTGATATCTTGGGTCTGAGCTGCTGTTCCTATAGGTTGCCTCTCCCTATACCCGCTTGCACCTTCCCTCACATCCTCTCCTCTCCCCTCCATTTTCAACTTTCTTAGTTAAAGAAAAAGCAAGAACTTTGTCTCACTTACTCACTTGTCTCTTATGTTCTTTAGGATTTAATAAGGCCTGAGTTGAGTAAATTGGATCAATTGAGACGCTTACAAATAACGATAGTATGGGGCCACTTGTGGAGTCACTAGTGGGAGTTTTGGAAAAAAGTTTGGTGGATGTTGTATTTTCGGTGTCTTCTTATTGATTGATTTGAAGTCAAAAGTTCCATTGTCGCCACATATGACCGACCAATCTCTCTCTATCTCTTGAAAAGTTAGTTGCCTCTATGCTACATGTCATAAGAAAATTTGTGGATGTCCATCCTTTTCTTATTTGTAGTTTTCACTTCGCGTGTACGCTGGAACTCATTCTCGCCTTTAAATGGAAGTATTGAATCAATTCTCTGAGGGGTGATGCCAAAGCAAGTATGATTGAAATAACCACTCACGGATTTGAAATTATGTAATCTTCAAGTACTTGCTGTTCTTACGGTATCAGGCCTGGCTATTCTTATGCGGGCTTAATTCCTGCGTAAAAACCCACCAATGTAGCAGAAATTAAACAAACACACAATAATTAATCTCCGCAAAACCCGTGCCAAACTCCCAAGTAAAACTTTGCTAGGAAAAGCACATGGGTGGAGTGATGTTCGTGGAGGCAAAAATCCAGGATCAGTACATCCGAATTAGCACTTTGAGGATTTAAATAATTTACTTGGACCAGACGAAAACAATTCTTAAATGTCCATGTGGCAGTGTAATTCTTCGGCATTACAGGAGAGATCAAATTTAGTAGACAAAAATGAAACGCAAGACCAAAGAGGAATAGGATGGATTAATCTGCAAAAATATTAAAGCTAAAAGAACATTAGCAGGAGTAATTACTCGTACCTACGCCAATCGCACTGAACATCATAATAGTGCAGAAAACTACAAATTAAGGGTCGATTGATGATGTTGTCGGCACGAATGCAAAAGGAAAAAAAAAAAAATGATGTGCTGGTTTACAATGAGCTGCAACAATTAATGGAACCGAAGCTTTTTGAGTTTTCCTGATTGCGCTAGTACTAAGGTATCGGGAAAATGAAAAGTAATGAAGAGTAGGATACTATCTATTGGCATCACCAATTTTCAACACAATAAATCAATAAATATAATTTTATACAATCTAACAATGTTGATTAAGTAGACTGGTTACCTAAAATCAAATCAATCAAAGATAAAGATATCAGTTTTGAGTGCCATATTTTTTATCACCCTTCTTTTTTTTTAATGGTATTGTTACCTCACATTTGAGTAGTAGTAGGTTGGAATCATTTTTCTTGAATTAGTATTAATTGTCTGAGACATTCGCTATTGCCCATCTGAATGCCCCAGAGGGATCCTTCCGGGGTTCGTAGCAGCCCATAGGCCATAACAAACACAGAAGGGCTGTCAAGCTTCGGCTTTAAGATTAAGGCCGAACACATTAAAGTCCATGATTGAGATTAAATAAAATAACCCAACTGTTGATGGGCTCAGTTAAAGAATGATGACCCAGAAGACCGCTGTCCACAATTAAATCGATCGCGTTGAATACTTAGGCGGCCAATCTGGGCCGAAGTCCTTCGGTCCAGTTAATTTTATTTCTAGTGGAGCCCAAGCCATTGATCCCAGTCCAACTCCCGATAAAACATAAACCAACGTCATCTGCTCGATCCTACCACTCAAAAAAAAAAAAAAAAAAAAACCAAAAAAGGCAGAAAAGAAAAATCAAGAATCTTTTGACATTCATGGTTTTCTATTCCCACGTCTCTTCGTGACTCAGACATCGAATAGAACAGCCATGAAGGGAGAAAAAAAAGAGAGAGAGAGAAAAAACCCAAAAAATTGAATGGAAAAAATAAATGTTGGGCATAATTGAGCTAAGATTACCGCGAGACGTATTCAAGTCACTTTGTCAAAAATCAATGAATCGTTGGACCTCATTAGATTTGATTTCGCTGGCCACTAGAGCTAGAGTTGCGAACTATTTCGTCTTTATTAGTGTTATTTCAAAAGTGCAATAATTGGAATTTGAGCCGGCCATTTCCACATAAGACTGTGAACCTATGTGCCTGCCAGGGTGGGGAGAACGCGCTGCACAATGGTTTTGTTTTGTTGATTTCTTCTGGAATCTCCTTGAATCGTGTATACCCCAACACAAATATTCTCTTCCATCTCAACGAGGATTTATTGATAATGTCTGCCACAACCGAGTCTGCTTAGTCCATCCGTGTACTGGGAATAGGGACCAAAAGCAAGTGGGAAACATACTGAGAAGACGGAACTGAAACGATCAAATCACCACCCCAGACTCGAAAGTAATCGTGAAATGACACCTCAGTCCTCACAGCCATTCTTTTAGATATGTTAACAATTTTTTCTTTTGACGATGAAAGTATTCAAATCTAAAGTTCTAAATAACATTTTTTCTTTGAACAAGAAAAAAAAAAAAAACATTCATATTATGAATACATTTCGACTGTATAATATATTGTATCAGTATTATAAGGCATACCCTACAAAACGCTACTTTATATAGAGCTTTTCACGTGTAAAGCAGTAGAAAGTGGTTCCTGTTGGTGCAATCGGGTTGCTGTATCTTTCGAAACCACATCGGACTAAAGCTCCACTCACGAGCTTTGCAGGTTCTCAGCAAACCTCCCTCATTAGTGTGCAGCCGCAGCTTGACTTTGGTAGCCCAGCCATTATTAAATCCAATCTAATACATTTGTTACGAGTTATTGGGACCACGCTTTTGACAGTATTCGGACAGGTGTGAAGCATATTCAGTACTATTCTTGCAAACCCCCCCTCCCTTCCCTTTTTCCTGCGGATTGGTATGGAATCCATAAAGACAACACTCAATTTTGGGCAGTGATCGTCAATTTGATTAATCTTGCATTGCACCTGTCCAAAAATTGTTTATGCACATGTGCTAACGTTCTATTGTTGGCGTGCAGCGGACAATCTTGCATGCGATGTCACACGAACTCTCGCAAATGCAATCCCTAATTTCTTGTATGCTCTATTACATGGTGCTTGCAGGTATCGGGGAGGGACACTGTCTCGTGGAGGGCTCCGATTGTGGGCAACTTGGCAGCAATCGAGACGTGAAAAAACAATTGGCTCGGTAGGGCAGTTTTGTATTAGGATTTAGGACAAGCCACCCCCCACCCTCATTTTTTGTTTTTTGTTTTTTTTTTTACTATTAAAAAAGAAATAATAAAGATATTAATTATTATTTATGTAAATTTAAATTAAAAATTAATGTTTTGATTGAATTTAATCATATAATTTTTTTTATTTTAACACAATAATTATGTCTTATTAATTTTGAACTTTAAAAACGTATTAATTATATATATATATATATATATAATTTTGAAATTAAGAAAGACGTTGATGAGTAAATTAAACTTAAGTTAACAATAAAAATTCAAATGATTACTAAATTTCTAGATCGGATGATCCCAACCCTCCGCTTCGAATGTTTGTCTTCGACAACTTTAAATAATTAAGAGCCCTCCGCTCGCCGTCCCCAGGTTGTGCCATCGCCATCAATGGCTGAAGGAAGCTTTGTCTTCGACAACTTCAAATAATTAAGAGCCCTCCGCTCGCCGTCCCCAGGTTGTACCATCGCCATCAATGGCTGAAGGAAGCTTTCAATGTTTATAATTACGAATTGAATTCTCAGTAATTATGTGAAATACCATAAAGGATCGGCCATCTCTGTCTGCAACTCCAATATCGGGGCGCTGGAAAGGGTTAATGTGGTAATTTGAATCTGATACTGCGAGGTATTTCCAATGGGCCCCTGCTAAGGTAAGGGTGGGCTATATCTATATCTATGCCATTCACAGCTAAAGCATCACAAAACCCTCGAGTCCATAATGGCCCTCATACGCTGTATCGAAGTGGATCCCACTGGATATTCCATCCCTCACCAGATTATGGGCCACAACCGTTTCCCAGCCGTACATGATACATCTATGGCCAGGCTCTGACAGTGGCCTCATTTCCTTTCACCACAGAACACCGGGCTTTTTCTAATCAAGCTGTTACATTTATCAATCTAGTTTTGAGGAAAGAAATGTTCCAATTTGGACCTTTAAAATTGCCCAATTCAATATGATTAACAAATAACCGAAAACAAATTGTCTACACAACCCACCGGGACTGAAACAAAAATGCTTTTGTGTTGCCGGGGTTGAGACTTCAAAAAGATTGATGCGAAATGAAATCTAGGGTATTTTTGCCCATTGAAGCCTCGACATTGACCATCTTCTGACCACCAAAAATTGCTTCATCAGTGGACAACGATGTGCAATTGAATTCTCGTCTAAACAGACACGCGGGAGACAGACGACGTCGGCTTTACAATCGCAAAATGCCAAGAAAATGGTTCATGAAGGGAAACAATCACTCTACTGCCGAAAGCAGCAATTTCATGTAGGGTCTGGTCTCTTGCCAATGTATAACTCACGGGACGATAACACATCTGTCAAGCGCTTCGTGAATCATGGCAATTGAGATTTCAAGCCACATGGACAGTGTACCAGGGGTCCAAGCATCACATGCTACGTACAACTTGAATATCTCAAATTCGCGTACGTTGTAACGCTTCTTTTAACCCTCTGGTAAGGAAGATATATAAGATATATAGTTTGGTTGAGCTCTAAACTTCGCGAGTAGGATTTTTGACCTTTACCCACATAGATAGTGCGATGATTCGAATAATTATCTGTGGTGTAATGGGGTCCTACCAAATATAATGTAAATTTAAATCAATGATAACTCACATGGTCATTTGTGTAAGACAAAGATCCTACAGCCCGCCGTTTAACTCATCGAGTTGTTACTCTAAATGCCAACTCACTTGATTCACGATGTCGTGCAAATAATTATGCAAATCATGCAATCCGTTAGCTAACACGTTGATTCCTTCTTTTCTTTTTTTGATTTCTTTTTTTTTTCCATGATAAATATTTTAGTGGCATAATGAGTTGGCTAATTATGAGCTGATGACGGTATATACTTCGTAAACCAGTAAAATCGTTGTTGTCTGGCTAACTCATCATTAATCTATATTACTCTGCAAACGCTTAACTCCATCTCCGGCTTCATTTTTTAAGTGCAGCTAGCATGATTTTGGTGTCAGACGAGTTATCATTTGGAGCACACGATGACTCCATGAGTATTTGATTTGATTCCCTAGGACACAGTATGTTTCAACTGGATATTTATTATAATAGAGGAAAAAAGAAGAAAAATAAAGGCACTTGCACTTTTGTGTGTGTGTGCGTGTGCGTGTGTGTGTGTGGTGCAATGGAAATACGCAAAGAGCACCTTCGGCAGGAAAATTTACTTTTTTTTTTTTTTGAATTAAAATGTACTTTTCTAATTTCCTTACCGAAGGATTCTTACTAATTTTTTTATTCTCATAATAAAACTTGTTTAATCTTATTTATTATATTTTATGGATATGGTTGTAATTTTAGCCACAATATCGAAGAATTTAAATTAGTTCAACCGTACAAGCGATTTTTTTTTATTATATAAAAGAAAAAAAGCATACAAGTGAACAAAGTCCAAATAGCAAACGAACCTAAAGATTCTCGTCCTAGTTTGTTTTAATTATAAATGATCTTAGATCCTAATCCAACTTAGACGCATCCGAGGAAAACCGTCTGCTGCAAGCATATGGGCAAATGGAGCGCAGTTCGATATCGTGGAGAGGTTGCAGCGGTTGGTCCGGTGACCCAAAAAAAGGCAATAAATTTTTTATACTTGGGTATGCAGAACTTCCAATGTTCAGGCTTCCGGCAACACCGTATAGTTTGAATTTGTGTTTTCTTACAGATTTTTTTTTTTGGTTCTTTTTACATCTACTATTTTACTACTCTTTGGGCCAACTTGCTCCTACAACATCTGGTTGAAGTCACGCAGACTAGAGAAAAAGAATGATGACCTAGCTTGAGTTTGAGAGTTTAATTTGCCAGCCAATATGCCGATCGGTTTCCTTCTCGGCATAGAAAGTGAGAATTCCCACGCATTCCAAATTACACAAGCTTGAGACTTTTCTCCTCGACCAGACATGCAAATTGCTTTACAATGAGACAGTTCGGCAGAAAAAGGAAAGCTTGATTCCCAATAACAGAGAAAATTTCTTTCGAAAATAATTATATGCACAAAAAAACGATACAACTTCTGTATATATTTCTTTTAGTCTTACCCCATAATTTTTTTTTTTTGGATATATTTTATACATTGCATCTAGTGGTTGTCAAGCATATGTTTGTATTACTAAATGTCTCGTCTCACATTATCGTTTCATCGTGTATGGATGAATGTGTCCACCGCATAGTTTTCTCATAATGATGTGATTATGCCCATTTAATCACATCAGCTAGTGACTGGTAACATCATACTATGTGAATTCGGTAGTTGAGATTGTCATTTCTGACTCACAGCTGTACCCAGTGGAAGAGGGTGACCCGCCAAACTGTACGCTCTAAAACTTTCAACCACTGAATTGTGGAAACAACGATGCTGGGATGGTTTGAATAGCATCACCTAATTGCCCTCGATGCCTCCCATCTGTCGCTACCCAATCAACGTACTCAGTGGCTTTCCTGCGATCTTGCTCTGGCCATGATCAGCCATTTTCACTGTACCCATGGCCTCCCCTGTCACCCTATTGGCCTGTAATGTTCAATCTTAAAACAGAAACAAAGGAAGCTGTCACGTACCGCATGCCTATTTTGCAACCAGACGTTTTTGTGTTGTAATTAGCTATTCATTTCGAACTGGCCCGTTATCAAACGTCTCTCTCTCTCTCTCTCTCTCTCTCTCTCTCTCTCTCTCTCTTTTTAAATATCAAAGCGGTTAATTTTGATTTCCTTCTGCATTTAGAAAAACTTGCCTCAGTACACTAGACTTTTATATTTATGGGGTCTACTACAAAATAGTCAATATACACAATTTTTCTTTTGTTTTTATTAAAAAAACTGTTTCAAAAATTCAAACTTTTGACTACCAAATTATAATAAAATAATATTTCTGTTAAGTCAAGTCTCGCCCTTCATCAAGCACCTTTTTATGGCATGAAAAAAATTATATCGTTAGTGTATTGAAAAATTCAGTAATCAAATATAAAGGTCATAGCCTAATTTATAGAAAAACATTAGGAAGCTACTTAGTAACCAAATGGGAAACCAAATTATATAAATTCCCTAATAATAATAATAATAATAATAATAATAATAATAATAATAGAGAATATATATATATATATTTAAACGTTTGTTTCCACAATTTCGGGCTGCTATATATCTGTATCATTTTCGAGAAAACAGAGGTTCAATGATAATTTTTATACAGTTTTTTTTTTGTTTCCAAGACTCCTCTTCCCTTTTCCCTATTGCGATAGGGGGGAATTTGACTTTGGTTAATTATGATCGCTCTTATTTTAAAAATTTTAAGCAATTGGTTCTTTTAATAGACACAAATGTATATGCTAGCCAAGCATTTTCAATATTCTATTGGAGCGTGCTTGCAGTTAATAATTAATTTGCCTTCAATCTGTCCCGTCACCTTTCCCTTCTGTAAAATATCGGATCGCCCTCCTCGCTGCAGATAATTTTAATTGTGAGGGCAAGTACGAAGAAACTAAACATAACATCGAAGCTCGAATCTATTATATATATAGTAGGGGAAATCAAAAGTTGTGTCTTAATTTTGCTTTTGCCTTCGTTATAACAAGAACGGATTTGTTATAAAACGATTGTTGCTTCGAATTGTTGAAATCCCAAACGAGTTTATTCGGTGTAATCCTTGCACGGGGAATATCGCGGTGTTGACAAAACCGTAGGCGCCGCCGCTGTAGGTGGTTTCCTAAATTCAGTCCTTTCACAAGGACCGTAATTCAGAATTTCTTTCCTTTTTTTTTTTTTTTCCTTAAGTGAAAAGTGATTTAGAAATTTTGTATGTACGGTGACTAATTGTTTATTTTCCTTTTCTGTTAAATCAGTTCCCTGCATTTGGGTCATTATTTTCTTTGTCTTGGTAAATTTCTAACCATCTGTAACAGAGAAGTGGAGCTAGCTCAAGTACCCTAGAATGAGTTGGTTTGTTACGTTCAAACGGTATCGTAAGTGGAATTGCGGAAAGAAATAAATTGCAGCGATGAAAAGAAATGCAAATGTTACCATGGATTCTGCAGATGCCATATCCCATTATTGTCATCGTCGTCACCTTGTGTGTGCCGTGCACTACTCCGGACGGACAGATTGGTGGTTAATAATGGGGTAACTGCACGAATCAATCAAAGCCACGAACAGTATTTGATGGGTAGCCAACACATACTCCCGTGGGACCCCTCGCAAATTATGTAAATTGGTTAGGCCACTAGTTTTCACAAGGTAATCTGAATAATTAAATACAGCCTCAATGCCTTGCTTTTCAGAATCTAATCATCATGGCCTGGCATTAATCTGTGAAGCACCTGTCGTATGACGAACGGACTGTAGGAGCTATATCTATGCCCCTACATTCGTAGGCATTGGGTTATTGAATTTCGTTTATTTCTGCGTTTCAGACGGATTTTCAACTTGGGGCCGTTTGGCTCGGCGTTCGGGAGCAGATGAAGCATTTATTTGCTCCCAAACACCCGGAAGAGGTACAGTACAGTAAGTTAAGAAGATGAAAAATTACGGCGGCTGTGAGTTTCCCTTCACGCTAGAATCGAAGCCTCCTATTACAGATGCTAGAGCGTTTGTGCATATTTTTAACATACGGTCCCTAATTTTCAAATTTGTTTCGGCCCTCTTTATTATTGGCTTGGCTTTTAAAATAGATTTTTTTTTTTTTGTTTGTAAATGGGGAAAACAGGTTGGCCTTTTCGAAGACCTACGTATTCGTTTTTTTTTTTTAAATAATAAAAAATAAAAAAAATTCGTCGTTTCAAATTGACATCCAGCTTGCATTTGGAGACTGAAATCTCTGTCTCAGTATCCATCCAATTACAAAAACGGGTTATTTCTCCGACATATAATGAGAAAATTTTATTATTTTTTTATTCAGAAATAATATATTTAATTTTTCTTAACCAAAAAAATTGACAGTTATAACTATTATCAATCATTATAAAATATCTTTAATTATTACTTAATATTCTACAAAATGATTTAAAATTACTTTTGCCCTAAATTATCAAGTTACACGCTATCATGTTAAATATTAGTTTTTGCAAGCATTACTAACTACATCTACCATCCACTATCTTCTACATGCCATCTATTTCCATATGTTATCTGCTACGCTATCTATTTTCATATGTTATCTGCTGGTATCTGCTAATTGGCCTTAGTCTTTTTCTGCACAGAATTAGGGTAGGTATCTATTGCGTCAAAGGGTTCTTTTCCACCCCACCAACCAATAAAAGAAATATTCTAAAGGAGAGAAAAAAGAAGACTTCGAGAACAAAAGTGGGAGGAAAGAACTTCACTTTTTATTCCTTTGCTTATCCAAAACCATGAACCATACTATGACAATTGTTTTCCCTCACGGAAGACTTTTATGAGATCTATAGAAACCCACAAGTTCCACCTTTTCATTCCACTTAGAATATCAAGGAACGATCTTTATAATCAATTTCTTCTTTGTTTGCGCATCGACAAATTGTCTCGCATCGTCATGATTTCATCGTACTGGTATGGTTGGATTATTAGCGCAAAAACCAAATTGGATCCATATAAGAAAATCGTCATGCTGATGCATCCACACATGGATGTGGAGGAATAAGGAATTTCTCGAGAAGACCTTTTACGGGTCGACGTTACTGAGGTTGGGACAGGGGGGCCATGCACAACAATTCACACGGTTGTCCTAAAAATTTGGGATAGAGTAATATTGCTATTAAAAAATTAATTATTATATGAATATATTAATAAAATATAATTTTATATGTTATTTTATTAAATATAATTTCAAATTTTGATATATATATGTATTACTGATATTTTTTTAATGTACACAAAAATTTTATTTAAAATTATATAATTACAATAAAATTTTTTAAAAATTAATTATTAGATTAAAACAAATTTTCTATACACATTAATAATTTTAATTTTTATAAATTTAGGTATGTCATTTATCATATTATTTACAAAATCTTAAAATTTAACGTTTGTAATTAGATATTTAGATTAAAACTAATTTATTTTTAATTATTTATTCTTATTAAAAGAAAAAATAATTTTATAAAATAATAAAAAATTATCTATTATTACTCTATTTATTATAAAATTAAATTGTGTAGTATAATTTAAAATTATAATTTATGTATTATAATTATAAAATTTTATCTTAAAATTTGAAATTATTGAAATTATTATTAAGTCATTGAAATTTATGTGATAAATTTATAATAATAATATATATATATTTAAAAATAACCAAAAATATATGTCAAATACTGATTAATTTCATTATAATAGATCAATATAAGTTTACAAGCAATATTATATAGAAAATGTATTTTAAAATTTTTTTAATAATAATAATAATAATAATAATAAATAATATATAATATAATAATATCTTAAATTTCTTAATATATTTTTAACATATATTTTATATTTTTTAATATATTTTATAATTATGCATATATTATTATTATTTTTAATAAAAAAGTTTTTATAAAATATTAGAATAAATTATTATAAAATTATATATATCGTATAAATTTTAAATGATAAATTGTAAATTTTGTAATATATAGAAAAAGTAATATAAATAAATAAAGTATAATTATCATAACTCATTTTTAATAATTTATCATATTATAACATTATAATAGAATTATAAGATATTATTACTATCATTATTATTATTATTATTGAATTAAGTGAAAAAATATTATAATATTTTAAATTGATGATGTGATAATATTTTTATTAAAAATTAATAATAATATAGCTTTATTTGTTAAAAAAACATATATTTTTTATTAAATTATCAAAAATTATAATTTTAAATTTTAATTTAAGTATTAATATATATATATATATATATCTAAGACATACAAAAAATATATTTTAAAACATATAATTATAATAAAAATTAATTAAAAATTAATTATTAAGTTAAATCAAAGTCTTTAAAAAAATTAACGATTTTGATTTTTATAAATTTAAATATGTCACTTAAAATATTATTTATAAAAATATATTTAATTGTAAAATTTTAAAAATTAATATTTATAATAATAAATTTATTAAAAATTTAACACCCGCACCCCAAATTGATTGCCAAACCCAAAACATGTATACTTGTGCAATTGAAAATTTCATGAGACACCTACTAGACCATCTTTATTGTTTCCATTCGCAATGCGAGCGACCATTCGATGAGATTTTCAATGGATAGAAGATCCAAGGAATGGTGACTGACAAGTTTTATTTTCAGGCCACCGGGGTTAACTTAACAAAGTTTACCACGCGATCTCCTCCACTTAATTCACCTTGATAACTCCATTTTCACTGCGTTCAGGACAGACTTGTTTCCAAACTGTCCGGGCAATCAAGTTGTATTTAATCCAAGAAACTCGATTATGGTGTCACTGAACAAAATTTGAAATCTTGTTCGTACTCTTCCATCTAACTTGGGCTCCGCAATCCACGACCCGTTGTGCTTTCAACAACAAAATCGGAAAGAAACATTTATCAAAAGATGGAAAAAATTAATTTGGAGCTATGTACCAACTTCTTTTTTTTTTTTTTATAAGTACCATAATTTTGTATTTAGGTCTACGTTCCCTTCGACTCAACAGCTTTGGTTAGTTTCACGTGGGATGATACTAATAATTTCACATGTTATTAGCATCAGAAAATAAGCAAATCAAGGCGATGATTAAGGGCGCAATCACAATCATTTCAAATTTTAGGAAAACAATCAACACCCCATTTCGTTCAGCATGTTGGATTCAGTTTAGCGAGTCAAGTATACCTTAATTAATGTGCTTTCGATGTATGAAACAAAAGAAGAAATCAGAATAAGCAATGCCGCTGTGAACTACGCAACAATACGAATTTGTGGCGACTCTTTTCCGCCGGAAAAAAGACATGGCAAGAAGATGATTGTAGGATGCAATAGCCTGCACACTATTATCGTTGGACATTATCATGCTGGCCAACGTTAATCATCCAACTGCACTACAGGCATGCCTTCAAAGAAATGTGTAGCCCATTCAATTGGCTTGGGTGAAACGTATCGATAGCATTCGCATCTAGAAGAAAAAATAATTAAAATTCCAAGAAATTTCGTTTATTAATTTGCGTATTCTGAAATCTAAATGCTTAATTACCCTGAAATTCAGTTTATCTCTTGTAATTAAGCTGCCATTTAAGGCATTGATGTTACCGCTCTGGTGAGGATGGGGACCAAGACTTTGACAGATTGGTACAAATAATATGTGGGGGCCCCCAAATTGTATCTAGTGCGTGCATACAAGGTGCTGCTTCGGCTCCCACCCGAATTCGCTTTATACGATTAGGCAGTTTATCGCCAATATATAAAGCGTATAAAGTTTCAGAGTCTGAAACTTCTTGGATCGTTGATCAAGGCCCGTAATTTTCCAAACCTAACCCCATGTCATAACTTGACTAACAAGGTAACAGCACATGCGTATCTTGATTATGTTTTTCTCATTATTAGAGTCCGATTAATTATGTGTGCTTAAGGGGGGTGTAGACGGTAGTCCTTGTTGAGATTACGGTAGAAAATTGTCCGAAAGCTCTGGGGTACCAAACCTGATTGATGTGAGACTAATAATAAAACTTGCCTTTCCCATGGTTCAATTTGCAATGAAAGGGAGATATGAGAATTATTGAAGATAATGAAAAGGATTGGTAACAATTCAATGCTCAAGACATATGGCATGCATGTCCCATCTCGTTATTCTTCACCGATGTGTATTTTTTGACAATAAATCTCTCTACCAATAATTTTTTTTCCTTCCGCTAGATTAGATATGTAACTTGACCCAAAAAACTCCTTTTTTTTTTCTTTTTTTTTTGGTGGGTACAAATGGGCAGATAACACAGTGGAGAGTAAACTAGAATCAGGATCATTCGGGAATTTTAATTTGAGAAGATATATTGTTATATAGCATTTTCTTACCTTACTGGAATTAATGCTTGCCAAATCAATACTTGTTTGTTTATTGTTGTAGAAAATTGAATCATAAATAATATAATCATGCACAGTTCAGCTTTATAATCAGTCTAAAGGCATACTATTTAACTATATCTGAGATTAAAAGACATACAATATCACCTATGTTTGCTACTTGCTTCCCGTATGGTTTTACCAAATGAAAATTTTTGCTTTGGAACAGCAAGCTAACATTTCACATAGCAGCCACTACTCTTTCTTTGCAAATTTTGACTGTTGGACCTCGGATATCAATTTAGCGATTTAATTTTTATGTTTGGTATAATAGTTAAAAATTAAAGAATTGAATTAAGAATTTTAATTATTGCATATATTGTGAGCGATAGAGTTCATTTGATTGTATCAATTTAAGGTTTCACATACGAAATAACAAATGATGCCGAGGTTAAGGTCAATTGTAGCTGCAACTAAAGCGGGGACATCATAATGTTGCATTAAGGAATAATAGGGCAACATTGCTGCTATAACTGCAATGGCATTTCACTATTTAGAACCTTAATTTAATGTATTACATATACATTTAACGTCATCATGAAGTGTTAATATGAAAAGGAATATTTATTTGAGAATCTACTTATATATGAGACATAACTCAATGGATCAAACTGTCAATAAATTCCACATAATTTGAAAAAAATTCCAATTCTACAAATTTTCAGAACTGACAGCCCAAACATACGATAAGTGAAAATTTGTGGCATGACCTATACATGGCTTCTATAAAAAGGTCAAGGGGGGATGTGAAGAGAGGCATGGATTACCTCACAAAGTTCACCGAAACTGAAAAAGTCATTTTCGGTCCTTAGGTTGATGTGCTGGCCCTCCATGCACCACCACCAGTTCTATTGTACTTATCTGCATAACTTAAGATTCCATTCTTCTGCAAATGCATTTGATCCAAAAAGGCATGCCTCCCAGAAAGTTAGCACCGTGCTAGAGATCCACTAGAAATTTCATGATTGCATTAATAGTATCCTTGAATATTTCGATTAAATGTGAGGATTTCAATGAATGTTTATGATCAAATGGGACTACAACATCTTTTAAGTTTTCTAACAAAAGTCAGTGGACTGGCTTCTTTTACACTCCATTGGTTAATTAATTACATTTCATCGAACATCTGCTAAGATTTGTGGCAAGAAACGTCAAAAAGAGTCAGCTATTGTTTTGTTTTATTGCAACCTTCTTATTTGGACCAGATAACGTCACAATTAACAACCTAAGTAGTGCACCCGGCACTCCAGACAAATGCCAGGCCCGACTCTTTGTAATAAGAAATGTTGTGAGAAACACAGGTTGTGAGCAACAGACAACACTCCCTCAAATCTCAACATATAAAATAAGAAGCGTAGTGCCATGCATTTTAAGTTCCATTTAATAAGCACACAAATTAGTTTGGGCGTTTACCAAAGCATTGCCTTGAAAAGACTCCCACTTTCCTCAAGTCTCCCACCAATGTGAGATTTAGGGTGTTTTACACTTAACTGCAATATTTTTTAGATTTGTCATCTCCTTTTTCTTTAACATTTAATAATTAACTGCCAATTATTATTGTGTTAAAAAAAAAAAAAAGGTTTACCCCTTCAATTTTTCCGTGCGCTTGTTTTAATAAAAGGGAAGAGAGGGAAGTCTTCTAAATCGCTGAATATCGACAACAATAGATCGTGGCATTCCTGGTGACGGTTACCGTGACTGAAAGATAGGAGCGACTTAACTTGCACGGAAGTGAAACGGTGAAGAAACAAGTTAACGGCAACAAAACAACAACAACAACATTAACGGCAATAATATTGACAACAATAATAACAATATTATTATTAACAGATGCTGATTAAAAGGAAGTGAGGCCCGGAAATGGCGGGGGCCATACGCGGGGCATGGACGGAACCATATTCCGAATTTGGATTCTCGTGGGAAAAGATGGAAGGGGTGGGCGTCAAAATCCATTCACTAATCATTACTTTTTCCACTACTAAGCCCCAAATTTAAATAAAAAATTTTTAGATAAATTTTAAAAATAATAATCTTAAATAAATATAATTAATTTTTATATTATATAAAAAAATGGCTTCAATTTATTATTTATAAATTCGCTCTGTGAGATGTATTTAAATTATCGAAATTTACTTATAGTTCGGCAAAATCTGAACGTCTCGATTATCATTGGCTGCAGCCACATCGCCAAGTGTCTCTTTATTTAGTCAAAAATGTTTTGTTTACTCTCTTACCGGTGATGAACATGGGAAAGAGACGGGGGATTATTTTAGAAATAAACTAAGAGTCATAAGTGGGACAAACGGAAGTGGGAGGTGGCTCGGCTGGGGAGCGGGGCCAAAACGGCGACACTCATCAACCCGACAAGTCTCCCGTCAGGACGGGGCAACTCACTGTTTTGTGAATAATTTGTGTAACACTCTTTCCATTTTACATGCAATCCTGCAGCCCAAAACCATTGTGGCTCGGTGGCTCCACCACCTCTGTTGTCGTTGCCGTCACCACCACCTTTGTTTGTTTTCTTGGCAGAAGAACTCTGAATTAACTGGGGAGCTCACGTACAATTTTATAACCAAAAGTGACTGGACGATGGACCCCGGCGAGCCGTCTTGAGGTAAAGGCATTTCCCATTCCATTCCACATAATTAGCAGGCGGCGAGTGGGGCACGTTGGTTTTGATTGTGCGCGTGTTTTCCTTCCTTATGAAAGCGTGCCAAAACAATGCGGGTCCCCATCATGGCTCGGATTAAGTTACCCAATTACGGTCAAAGAGACACGGGTGCAGCACCGCCAATATCATATTTTATCTCTTCGTTAAGGAGAAAAAGGGGAATCCGATAAACTCACAATGGACCTCCATCTTCTCATATTTGTCGGGTTAGGGCGACCCTCGACGAGGAAAAATCCTCTCGTGATCTCTCCCTTGCTTGCTGCTTGTCTGGCACCGCACTCGGAAACTAAAGCGCGTGTGTTCAAATCTAAATGGGAGTCTCCTGCACGCAGGAGCAAATGAGCATGGGGATAGAATCTACGAATTCTTGACTCCTTCCCACCTCTATATATGTGTGTGTGTGTGTGTGTGTGTGTGTGAATATTATTGTGGGGAATCCATTTTCACCGTCTCCTCTCTTGAAATAAATTTCAAAAATATTAGAAATATTAAAAGGCAAAATAAATGATAAACTTGTATTAGATTTTAAAATTGAGTAACTCAAATTAACAATCTTTTAATCTTAGAAAGGACACAGAAATAGTGCATTTGTAGTTGCACCTACAACAAGAAATTTCAACAGATATGAGAAGCTTTCGTTTGCCATTCCGTTATGGTCTATAAAAGGAAATGGTCCATCCATGGTTAGGCTTTGTGATGAGAACAAAGTCTCTGTCGCTCAGATATCTAAATTCTCTCTTTTCTTTTCTTTTCTTTTCTTTTTTTTTTCCCTTTTTTACTCACAAAAACGCATACCACAAAGAAACGAATCTGAAGTCGAATACAGGGGATTCAAGTTTCGTCTCTCACACCCTTTATGAGGAGCAAGGGCAAGGAATTACCAGAGCCAAAATATATGTAAAGTATAAACAATAACAGAAGCAAAAAGGGAAAGAAAGCAAAAGCAAAACGATATATGCGGGCTACTGTGTAGTAATATAGTAATAGACTCGGACTAGTGACAGCTTATGCTTTATATTCCTCGGTTTAAGCATTAGTTGGTTTGGCGTTGAATAAGAGCGAAAGGGGTCTTTTCCTGCTTTTGAGGTCTCGCCGTCTTTCGGGGTTAGGCGCTTCTGCCTCTGCCTTTTGTCTGTGCAGATTGGTGGCGCATTAAAGTGATGCTTTTACTAAAGAGATCCGTGGCTGAAGATTTCTCTGCTGTTAATTTTGCAAAGCATTCAAGACTCTCTTTCTCTTTCAATTCTTGGAACGAAAAAAGTCTATTGGATTCTACTCTGCTCCTAGAACTGTGTACCTCATAATAGCCAGCGAGCTGCGAGCTTGTTTTTCAATTCCGAAAACAAGGAAAAGGCTGATAATTAAACTCTCATAGTCAAGAAAAGGACAGCATTGGAAAATCTGAGTCATTTTTTAGGTCACAGCGGGGTTCAGGCTGGTTTCGTCAAGCTCTTTCACCCGAAAGAGACTTCTCAGAAGGGGGTTAGTCTTAGAGTAGTATTGTGTGAGTGTCTTTCTTTTTAGTCTGGTTCGTGTCAAACATGTTAAACTATAATATTTCTTTTGTTTTCAACTCTGCTTTTCCTTCATTTTTGGATTTGTGTGGATCGGATCTGGGTAAGAAGCGGGTCTTGTTGGCTATCGTTTTCCGGTGTTAAGTTTCGATTATAGTTTTTTTTTTTTTTTTTTGGTCTCATTGACTGTCTTTTATATGCTTCAGATCTACCAGGATTTAGACGTTGCCTCTAGAGAAAAAAAGAAGAAAATGTTGCCACAAAAGCAAGCAGAAGAAGCAATAGTCTCTAACTTGAGCGAGACAGAGCATGAGGGCGGCAAAGAAGAAGAGAAGGAAGAACACTCCATGTTCGGCGTCAAGAGCATCCTCTGGCATGGCGGCTCCGCCTGGGACGCATGGTTCAGTTGTGCTTCCAATCAAGTAAATCCACCAAAGCCCATTAAAGAACTCTTACCTTTCTCGTTTCATTCTCGTTATTGTTTCTTCTTGAGAAATACGCATCAATCAATTCCAACCATTTGCATTGCAGGTCGCACAAGTACTGTTGACGCTGCCATACTCGTTCTCCCAAATGGGTATGCTTTCAGGGATATTGCTTCAGATATTCTATGGCCTTATGGGAAGTTGGACGGCTTACCTCATCAGTGTGCTTTACATAGAGTACAGAAGCAGAAAGGAGAAAGAGAACGTCAGCTTCAAGAACCATGTCATCCAGGTTGGTTCTTCGGTGCTTCTCAAAACTTTATCACCACCACCGCTGTCACTTAACCTTCAGAAGCTCAAAAATTATCTTAAATAGCAGCGATCGAATCATTTTGGTTTCAACTATATTTAAATTGAAAAGCACGCTGTTTTTGTACTGCAGTGGTTTGAGGTTCTTGATGGGTTACTGGGCCCATACTGGAAGGCAGCGGGACTTGCCTTCAACTGTACTTTCCTACTCTTTGGATCCGTCATTCAGCTAATTGCTTGTGCAAGGTAAGACACAATCTCCCCAGTTTTGTAGCCTTATTAAATTACAAAGTTCCGACCTCTGGTGTGTTTTGTTTGATTTTTTTGATGTCTTGTTTGCACGTCGGTCTCAACAGTAACATTTACTACATCAACGACCGATTGGATAAAAGGACGTGGACTTATATTTTTGGAGCTTGCTGTGCTACTACAGTTTTCATACCCTCTTTTCATAACTACCGTATTTGGTCTTTCCTTGGCCTTGGCATGACCACTTACACGGCCTGGTACTTGACCATTGCAGCTCTTGTTAACGGCCAGGTAATCACAATCATCGGTACGCTGACTAATTAATTAATTAATCAGGTCATCGTCTGTCAAACAAGTAAATTACTTAAAATCGATGTTTGTGAATATTTTTCACTGTAGGCTGAAGGAGTAACGCACAGCGGTCCGACAGAGCTGGTGCTTTACTTCACTGGAGCCACCAACATACTCTACACCTTTGGAGGTCACGCTGTCACTGTGTAAGCTTTTACCTACTTTGACCCTATCATTATTATTCTTTTTCTTCTCTCTCTCTCTCTCTCTCTCTCTCTTTTTTGTTCCTTCTCTTTTCTATGGTTTCTACACGGCTTCGGTTTGCAGCTTTTGCCGGTCATCTTTGGCTTTGGAGTCCCACCGACAAAATCATGGAAATGATATATTTTTCATTCCCCCATCCATTCCTGAAGGACTGTAAAAATGGTCCTAATATTCTAGTTTAACCATATGCCCATTACTTTTTCTGCGGGTTGCCATATGGTCTCATTTGCCTTAACCTATAACACTACTAGCATAGTTCCTGATCATGATATAATTCACTGTTTTTTTTTTTTTATTGGGACCAATTTTCCTTGGAATTGCAGTACAAGCCTGATGATAAGAGAAATAAATTTTACAGGGAAATCATGCATGCCATGTGGAAGCCCCAGAAATTCAAGTACATATACTTGCTAGCTACAATCTATGTCTTCACGCTAACGATTCCGTCAGCCTCCGCCGTCTACTGGGCCTTTGGCGACCAGCTTCTTAACCATTCCAACGCCTTCTCTCTACTCCCTAAAAGTGGCTTCCGCGACGCTGCTGTTATCTTAATGCTTATTCACCAGGTCCCTGTGATTTCAATTTTCTACTTTCGCCTTCCTTGTTAAATACATACATGGTAACAACATATGTACTTGCTAATACTGTCCCTAAAAATAATAATAATAAAAAAAAAGCGCGGCATTTTAAGGTGAGAGGATCTGACGGGGGGTAAATTTGGGTGTTACAGTTCATAACCTTCGGATTCGCATGCACGCCGTTGTACTTCGTTTGGGAGAAGGTGATCGGGATGCACGACACCAAGAGCATCTGCCGCAGGGCTCTGGCGAGGCTGCCAGTGGTGATACCGATATGGTTTTTGGCGATTATCTTTCCATTCTTCGGGCCCATCAATTCAGCAGTTGGGGCTCTTTTGGTTAGTTTCACCGTTTACATCATTCCGTCTCTAGCCCATATGCTCACCTACAGAAAAGCCCCTGCCAGACAGGTAAGTTTTAATTTTGCTCTAATTCCCTCACTTCACTTTTTCACCGTTTCATAGTGCCACCAGGCCACCACCATTCCTTCCCCGTCACTTCTTGCTGGACGAAAAAAGTGGTTGTTATCTTGATTGGTTAGGGGCATTTTTGTCATAATAATGCGCGTGGACACTCCGCGTTTGGTGGGGATCCCCCCATCTCACAGTGGCAGTGTCCTAACCTACGGCTAGCGTACAAAAGAGCATTTAAGGCTTAAATTTGGACACAATAGGAGAACTAAGATAGTTGGCATGTCGTTTTCGTTTATCGATATGCAGGCGATGGATTATTGTACCATGCGTTGAAGTGAGCTGGCTGACTGGACTCACTCCTATCCTAGTAGTCCAACTACAGGACGTGGTCCCATATTTTTTGTCATGAAATTGACGGCCAAGAATCAACCACCTTCTTTACGTAACTTAGATTTTGTACGAGTCACACCTGTTTTTGTTATCCGACTAGTTTATTCTTAGTCGGAACTAAATGGAAATATGGGGTATTAGTTAGATTTCCCTAATTTTTGCTTTTCTTTTTACCATGTTGCAGAATGCCGCAGAGAAGCCTCCATTCTTTTTACCAAGCTGGACTGCCATGTATGCCTTCAACGCATTTGTCGTGGTGTGGATTTTTGTGGTTGGCTTTGGGTTCGGTGGATGGGCTAGCATGGCCAACTTTGTAAAGCAAGTTGACACGTTTGGGCTCTTTGCCAAGTGCTACCAATGCAAAGCTCCGGAACCTCCAAAAGCATAACCCCCAAATCCCGATCACTGAGCTCACGACTTTAATCAACTCAGCCCCAAATTCGTCTGAAAATCTCAATCTTTTCTCCATATTTTGTACTATACATGGGGAGGTGACAATATCTCCCCTACGTGGATGTGTGCCGGTTTTTGCTTTTCTTTTTCTCGGGTTTATTTTTTCCTCATTTTCAAATTAGTTGATAAAATAGTGTGTTGAATTGTGATGATTTCTTTGTTATGGGAGCATAGGCTTAATTAAATCAGAAATATGTGTCCTTTTATTGCATATTGTAAAATTTTGTGGGTGTTGCCATAGTTCGGTATGTCATCATTACGATAGTATGTCATATATGAAATTTTGATAAAGTCAGCGAGGGTTTGGGCGGCAGTTTTTTTTTTTTTAATTAGAAAATTACCAGTCAATTATAAAACAATAATATTTCTACTCATTTTGATAAACCTAACACCCCATTCTAAAAACCAGAATATGAAATTTTAGAGGATGAAGTCTAAATTCTGGGGTTTAAAGTAACATGAGATTGGTCTTAAAGGCCGATGGGGACATCTTTAAATGGCCCCTTTCACCTGAGATTCTGTAGATATGGCTGTGGGCAAGCCCGACGCTCACGTGGGTTGCACGTGGCCTCTTCTAATTGTCGCATGCCACCCTTTTTCTCTTAAATATTCCCTACTTCGAATTTTCCATGTGAACCCATTTATTGATCTTATATATAGTTTCAAGTTCAATAAATCTTCAACCGATTTTCTCCGTTCCCACTAAAACTTCATTCCGATGCAACCTTCGTAACCACCTCTTTTACTCTTCGATATTTGATTAATCTTCTATCGCGTGCATCCGTTATCAAGGCGTATAGTCTAGCCGTTTCTGCAAGTTTATTTTATTTTATTTTTTATTTTTTATTTAAGGGTGTAAAACATCTCTTCCGATGAGTACCCGAAGCTTTATTTATAAGTAATTAAATTTTATGAAGGGTCGCATCTGTATCTCTCGTCTCCATAACCGAATCTATGGAAATAATAGTATGAAGAGCCTATCCGCATGTTACGGCTCGGAGGTCAAAATTTTACTAGTATTTGTTGGTTGCCAAGTCTCTAATAATTTCTTGATTAAGGCGACTATTGCTTTTTTTTTACATTGGAAAATTAATTAGAGCTACTTTACACGGTCAATCCCTGAAGTGAAACTGCAATATGTTTCCTTTAGATTTGAGAGAGGATCATTCAAATCGCAGCGTCAAAGCGAGTCGTTTATGTTAATAAATTCGCCATCTCTTCAAGCTTCTGGCCTTGACGTTCTTTTTCTTTTTCTTTTTTTTTGGTAGTAAGACGTCTCTTATATATATATATATATATATATATATAGGTCTACAATTGCACTCTCATTCACAATATATGCCCATTATTTATAAGGCCGAGCCCCCACTATGGCCATGTTTAACAAACGGCTCTATAGGTTTATGGACTCGGTCCGGCAACTTCGCTATTTTCTTTAACAGGGCATATTTCCATGATAACTGGACATATTCAGGTCTCTCTCGCCGGCTCATTTACACATTCGGCTATTTTGTGAATTTTAGTGTAGCAGAGGCGACCGGAAGACCGCAAAAGGAAAGCGATTCAGTCTGTCCTCTGTTTTTTTTTTTTTTTTTTTTTTTTTTTTTTTTTCGGTGTGCAGTGGTTAGCAAATGATTGGCGAGACTGATCTTTGTGAATGTTATAGGCGAGGCCACGAAACAAGAAAGGCGGAGGGCCACTTGAGAAAGACCCTTCGAATATCCTGCGGTGCCCTTATATTGTATAGGAAGAGGAAAATCTCGTTCTAGTAACATACTTGAACAATTGCAAAGTGGAAAGGAAAAAATTGTTGTGATTGTTGATATATAAGTTTCATAAATCATAGTCAAATGATGAACGTTTCTACGTTGGCGAAACACACACCCAAAAAAAAAAAACCAAAGAAAAAGATCAAATGAATTATTGAAGCTAGGAATATTCGGTACCCTTGTATGATGAATTTATATAATCTACAGGGTATGCACATCCTTAACCCATTGGGTGGCCTCTGTGAATTCCTGCCTCAACAGAAGATGTTTAAGAATGGTTTATGCGTTGGCAGACAACACAGTGCTCTGAGATTAACCTATCCATGACACTTCCATCTTCAATAATCAAATTTCTACTCCTCTTGTTCCAGAGTTGTAATGCATGGCTCTCTGTCAGCCTAGCCAGTGTCTCTTCCACCCGTCTCGAGTCTGTCCCATTGGCCGGATTCCTAAAGAGCCAGCGTATCTTGATCCAATTGACAGGGTAAAACGCCTTGGGCGGCAAGGCCGTAGTATTGTAACCGGGTGTGTTCACTACCCTCTCAATGACTCTTGATACCAGGTAAGGTCCATTGTGTCCCCATTTGTTTCCATTAAAAGTTTGTGGCAAATTCACGTTGGAAGTCCAACAGAATGGTGTGGTTCATGTCAAAGATCATAACCGCGCCATTTATTCTGGTCCACTGGTTTGTAGCTTTATCTACACTTCGTGCTCCAACTAAATTTCTCGGACCCACGAAATCTTTGAGAAGTATGAAACTTTGTACAGCATTGCAACCCTTTATCAGATTGGAAAGGTTTATGGATGGTGGAATATAACCGGGGTCCCTTCTGCCACTCTTCATCTCTTCGAGCCAAGGTTCGGCTGGGGTGTTCTTTACTAGGAAGGGCAAGTTTGGTGTGACTGCAAGAACTTTATGCCCGAGATCGAGTAGTGGTCTAAGGATTGTGTAGCCATGTACAGAGTCTATTGTGTGATAGACAGTAGTGAGGCATGCACAAGGGTTAGCTTTGAACAGAGTATCCATGGCCAGGAACTCTCTTGGTCCAAAGGTCTTTGCTGGTGAGAGCCATGTCACGAAGAACTGGACAGTACACTCATGGTTGTAGAATTCCAGAATTCGTCCATGAAATTTCTTGCTTGTGTCGTTTGAGTTGAGTATCTCTAGTTCTGGCAGTTCTCGCCTGAACCATCCTATTCGTTCGATTTTGGTGACATTAAAGGGAGGAATCAGGGGATCCACACTTTCACTCTCAACTTCAGCAACTCTTTCTTGCTTGGCTACCGGTGGTATGGTAGGAAGAGTCGACTGGATTTCTGCTTTTGCCTTGTTAGGAGCCTCCAGTGCTCCAAATATCGCTTTGATGCCTAGGTCAGCCGGGCTTATAGAAATACTAGACATGAGGCTGTCAAACGTAGATTATGAAGAAAATAGCAGCAAATGAGATGGTCAGGAGGATTGGTGATTTGGCAGGACGGCTAAGTACTCGGTAATCAAATATCTCTTTGGACATTTTTTTTGGCTCTCATAAAAATTGAACTGGGAGAGAAGTTGTAAGGAGGGAACATTGCTTCTGGGAAACACTGATGATAGGCGATGGTGGGGGCCACAGATATATATGTAGATCTGAAGGATTAATGGTTACCCTTCCATGCGTGTGCATATCGGAATTAAGTTTGTGCACCGTCTGGGTTCCAAGCATTCTAAACGTGCATGGCAAGAGTTCCTAATGTGAGAAATAAGCCGCATGGAAAGGAATTCTCTGCATTACAAGGAAAAAAGAGAGAGAGAGAGAGAGAGAGAGAGAGAGAGAGATCTGTTGATAACAATGTGTCTCTATTCGGTAAATTAGCCTTAATATACTGGAATTGAAACATTTATTTTTCTAAAACTGAAAACTGAGGAGGGTAATGCAGGGCACAAATGTCCTTTTCCAGCTTTGCTATATGTCTCTGTCGTTGGATTACAATTAGGTTGTCGAGAGGGGCTAACCCATCAGCATTAGATCCAAGATTGACAACGGATGGAAACTTGATGCACCCCTGATCTGACTTCTCCAATTTTTGCCATTAATTCATTTATTGATGTGGCGCAATTATCACTTTATATGGCTAGAATACCCGAGGGACACGACATATGACTCAAATAATTTTTTTCGTGTGGTGATAATAACTTCATTTATTCATCCCCATGCTCCTTGATTACCATGTTTGGCTTTCATCTATTAAAGTAATGAAGTCCCCATATTAAGAAAATGTCTGTTGAAGTAGTAAATTGCCACCCAAAAAAAAAAAAAAAAAGGAATTATATGATAACAGCTCTTCTGTTTAGGTGGTTTTCAAGATTTTACTAATCCAATTTGTGTGTTAGAGTTTTTCGGGAAAAAAAAAATCCGTAACCAATCCACGAGAGAGCATAATTAATTAATCAACGTTATGCAGATTCAATTTGGTTTTGACGGCTTTAACGATCATGGAGCTGAGCTTTTTATTCGCCTAGCCAAATTCAGATTCAGCAAATAATAAGTTCAGAAAAATTAATGCATATTTAAAAAAATAATTCAAACCCCTTCATAAATTTCCTTTTATCTATTGATGTTCATAATACAACTTCCTTAACAATAAAATAAAATAAAAAACAGGGAGAGAAAGAGAGAGAGAGAGAGAGAATTATAACTCAGATATTTTGGGTAATTTTTAGTCCTAATTCACATTAACGATTATTTATTTTTAGCATCACCACCCCAATTTCACCCTTTTGCGTCTTGTTTGAGCGGTTTTGGCAATTGGGCCGGATTGAAGAGGCCGAGTTTTGACATACAACTGCCTCGTATGAACCCCAAAAGGAGGGAAGCTAACTCAGCTTGCTATGAAGTGTAGCACTTTCAGCTCCTTCCACGACAAAAAAGTCTTGGCAAACTCTAATGCATCTCCGACAGGTTGATTTGATACGCTGCTGGCTGCTCCAAAGAGAGTCAAGACCCTGCATTCTTCTGTAATTATTCACCCATATTTGTAGCATCAAATCCCTTTAAAGTCTCCTAATTCACAAGATAAATAAACATTTCCGGCTTGTTCCTCAGATCAATGAACTTAACATTCTCCATTCGCAACCATCAAACACTGATAAACTCGTTCAAAATGGAATAGAAATTTTTTTTTCCCCATTCACCAGAGTCCACCACATTTGAGTGTACTTAAATTTTTCATCTTTCATCGTTGAAGAGAGCAAAAGTACTCCTATTTCGTTTAAATCTAATTGGGCCGCTGCGGCCATATCTATTCAAACTAGCGCAAAGATGAGGCCGAAGAGGCCCACTATTCTCCTAAGGGGCACATTATAAGTTCTCTTGGGCCCTTGTCCTGGCCCAATGACACAGACCTAAAGTTCGTCGAGACGGCAAAGTTAACCGCCGGCCCACCGGGGCCGACCGGCATGTCTGTTTAATTCCTTCCTCCTTTCCCAGCTCCACCAATGGGAAACGCCGCCGTTTTTGTGTCCCTGTCCCACAAGCCGTCCCTCCTCTCTGGTCCTCTCGAGCAGGTCCAAGGTGTTGTACTTTTCTCTTTATTGCTTCTTCCTTTCTTTTATTCTTTTTTTTTTTTTTTTTCCGTTTAGGCGGTTACACATGTTGCGATTTTAAGTATGGACACGCAGAATATTAGTAGATATAATATTTTAAAATTAAGTAGAGATATTATATTAAATTTATAATATATTTAAATTTTATATAAATTTTTAATTTATTTTTTTAATAAATATTATTAGAGTTAATGACGCGTCCCTTAGAGCATTATCATCAGATACAAAGAAAAGTAAAAATGGAGTTTTTACGCATTCAAGAATACCAAACTCACGGTGAAAAATATATTGCAGAAATAAGCGAAGTTCAAGATGAAGACAGAAGAAAACTCTGGCTCCATCAACTCAGAATCTCAAAAAGAAAGAATTACACAGATGATAGGACACCAGCAATCATTGTCATCATCTTCCTTGTCCTCCTCTGCGGCTTCTTGCTCCTCGTTCTCTTCATCCTGCAGAAGCAGGAGCAGCCTTTTACACTTGATGAAGCGTGGAAACGCTTCCCTCGGGAGATTGTTTGAGATGGTGCACACTAGTTTAGCAACCCATTTCCAGGATTACAGTGGCCCTCCCTTAATGAAGACTATACCTTTGTGGGGCAGTGACACGGATAAAGAAATGTGTGATCCACGAGCAGACATCAGAGAAATCGGAACCCTCAATGATGGTCTTGGAATTGATGAGGCAAGTCAGTTTGCTTTGGATGGTAGCTTCATCGATGGACAGTTCAGAACTGTAGGCAGGCGTAGGTTGGAAAGAAAGAAGTCATTTAGGAGGTTGCCAAGGATGTGGTTATGTAGATTCGGAGGATTTAGATTCAGATTGAGATTGAGACGGCTTCAGATATTGATTTTGTCTGTCTCTTTTTATTTATTTATTTATTTTAAATTTTTGGTTTATGGGAATTAAAGCCTAAATTTGCTGCGAATTCAGGGTAATTGGGGTTTGAATCCCAGTCTCCTTGGCAGCTTTGCTCTTGCGGCCAGGTGGTCAGCCATGTTGGTTGTTAAATAACTACATATTGAGACAACTAATTGTATATATTCGTGTTTTACACCTTTTTACACCCTTTTGACTTGTATATCGAAAACATCATCATCTTTCCGGTGTAGAATTAGCAAAGAAAATTGAAAGAGTAGAATTAACAAAGAAAATGTTCTTGGTAAGAGTATGATTTCCGGTGTCCAAAAACCTGGGCATTTCAAGCAGTAAAAAGTACTCAGCTGCGCATTTCCAGAGGCTCCTGCGAGTTGCGTACCCTGTTCTCTGCAGGTTCGTCCATTAGATTGAAGCAGCTTTACCATATTGCCAAAAATTTTTCTTTAAAAAGGAGTAGATGTCCTGCAAAATAAACAGTGGTCTAAAATTAACCTGTCCAGGATGCTTCCTTCTTCAATTCTGAGTCCCTTATTCTTTTTATTCCAGAGGTGCACACCTTAAGTTTCTCCACTTAGTTGAAGCAGCCTCGCTCCAACCCACCTCGAAGCTGCCCCGTTTTCTGGTCTCTCAAAACAACTGCTTATCCGCGTCCAGTGAACTGGATAGAAGGCCATAGGTGGTAGGACAGAAAAGTTTTATCCAGGACTTCCAACAATTCTCTGAACTACTCTGGAGACCAAGTGGGGACCGTTGTGCCCCCATTTGTTTCCGTCAAAACTTGCAGCAAATTCCTCAATGAACCTCAATATGAGCGTATGATTCCCATCGAAGACTAGAACTGCATTATTCAATCTGGTCCATTTCTTTGACACAACATCGATACTTTGTGCTCCAATCGAGTTCCTCAGACCCTTGAAACTTCTGTGTCCAAGTAGACTCCCCCGTACCTGTGCAAGACTGCAAGCCTTATGATATTGGATAGATTCTGAGACAATGGAATTTCACCCGGGTCCTTTTTTCCTCTCCTCAATTCATTGAACCAGGCTCCAGCTGGGGTGTTGTTGTATAGGAAGGACAAGTTCGGTGTAACTGCAGTAACTTTGAAACCCAAATCAATTAAAGGTTTCAGGATCCTGCACCCTTGTTCAGAATCCATCGTTCTTGAGATAAGAGCTAGGCATCCATGAGGATGGACTTTGAAGAGACTCTCCAGAGCCAAGAACTCCCTTCTTCCGAAAAATTCTGCCGGTGTGATCCATGTCATGAAAAATCGAATCTCGCAGTCATTGTTGAAGAATGCAATGACTAGGCTATGAAACTCTTGCGTCATGCTGTCTGACTTCAAAATATCAAATTCGGGCAGGCTTTTCCTGAACCATTCAATCCTTTCTTCTTCTGTGACATTGAAGGGAGGAAGTAGAGAATTTTGCTTTTCATAATCAATGTCACTAATCCCTTCTTGTTCAGAATGCAGCAGCAGATCAGTTACAGCTGACTTGATTAGTCCTTTTGTTGTGTGGATCTCTGGCTCACTAGAAGCCTGTAGAGAAACATTGAAGACGATGTACTCTGCACAGACAATAAACTTTATAACAGCAACTGCTATGGCACTGAAGATGACTGTTATTACATGTCTGGGTGACCAGAAATAGAAGGTTGCCTAAGAGGATTTCCTCATCGTTATAATTGAACAATGTGGGAGGAATGATTATCTAAGAGAATTGGCATGGTGATCCAACCGAAATGTTTGAAAAAAACATGGACAAGTCCGAGGAAATTTTGTGGAACCTACATCTTCATCTGTTGTCGTGCTAATTTTTGCTTGAACTGGTCTAAAATTGGGAAAGTCTACCTTGCTTTTTCTGAGAGTCATATTTGGCATATTGCAAAGCCGGTTCCCCGAAGTGACGCGTGGAAAACAGAGATGATCCTCAGACTTACTATATTTTCCATTTTCGACGGCTTTCCAAACTTGACCGTTGACATAAGGTGTTGGCTATATTTAGTTATTCTGTTTTTTTTTTTTTTTGGGTGAAAGTCTATCACATATCGAGTTTCATGTTTCACAAAACCAGTGTATCACTTGCTGTGGTTTTCATATTTCTACACTAGATTAATTTGTACTTCAATGACTAAAGGAATGGCATTTCCTTCGGGAAGCCTGGTCAACGCGTGGACATTGGGATGGAATCCAAGGCCAAATGCTTATTTTCTGTCATTCGCGATGACCCAATATTTGCCAGCTTAAGGAGCAGAAAAGAAAAAAAAATATATAATATAATATAAAATAATATATATGTGTGTGTGTGTGTGTGTTTTTGGCAACTTAGCCGTGTTCTCGCTACCACGAAGCTCTTAGGCCACTAAAAAGTCATGTCCTCGGTGGCCCCGGAAAATTGTGTAGCTGCGCAGCACAGTACTGCATGAACCCACCGTGGCTCAGATGCCTGTTTCTTTAGCATTTTCATTTTCTGCAATCAATTATACCAGTTTTCTGGATCCGTTACAGCGCAGCAAATTTCATCAATTCTCTCGTGTGGGTTTGGTTATTGGAGTAAATTTATGTACCATTAAGTTAAATGTACGTATACTAGCAGTTTTTTTTTTTTCTTTTTCTGTTTAATAATGCATAAATTGTGGTTAGCTTATTGGAACTTATCGAAAATATTCATTTAAGCCCCGAAATTCTGGTCACGTTTTCTTTTTGCAAACATTAAGTCTAATTCCAATTGATATTAAGTTTCAATAATAGAGACGACATGGTAAAATGTTCCAAAAATTAATAGTCGAGGGACTAATTATATAATGAATCTAACTTTGAGAACAATGTATATAGTCAACGGAACATTAGCGCAATTTGAAAACGAACGCTTTCGAGAAGTTCAACCGTCTCCTTTTGAACGCTTAAACGATTACGCCATCACTGTAAATCAACCAATTGGGTGGCCCCGAATAGGTGTCAATAAGAAAGAAGTCCCGCAGCAGCATGCCCACGTCAAGCAGGCAAGCACCGATGAGTTTTCGTTTGAAAGATCTTCTAAATTTTTTTTTTTTCTTTTTGTCCATAAAAGGGAGTGGAGAATGATACTACACAAAATTTTCAATAAATTATATTAATTATGTCGCAAATGAGTTGCGTCTTTTGGATTGTATCTATGAGAAAACAAACTCTATAACATTCAATACTCTATAACATAACAAATTATTGTTTGAAAAAAAAATTATATGTTAGTGTGCATACTTGTATATATATATATATAATCAGATAAAAATTTACACAAATCATTTATGAATTTAATAATATATACGAAAGAAAATTTTTTTTAATTTAATGTTTGATATTATGTAATTATCTTTTTTTTTGTTTTTAAAAAAAAGTTAAAAAACTCATTCATCTAAGAAATATATCATAAAATAAAATTTTATTTTGAAAATTAAATTTAAGATTTTAAAAATAAAATGATAAATTGTTAATCACTGATTTTTTTTTTTGAGAGATTTTCCGTTTTTGCCTAATTCCATCAGTAACCTCCAAATTGTAAAACTATCTGTATTTATGAGGATTTTTTTTTTTCCTTAAAAAAACTCATATTTGAGCCCTGACGGGATGTCCGGACGCCCCAGGGTGGAGAGTATATACGAAAAAGAGAGAGAATGAAATAGTTCTGAAGGGAACCGCGGTGCCATGTGTTATCCAAGAGTCGAAAATCAAAGTATACATGAATCATTATACTAGCAGCGGTCCACAATCCTACTGCAGAGTATGGAATTGGCGGCCAAGTTTCTATACTCGGAGATGTCCACAGCTATGGGATGCATTGCAAGAGATGTTTACGGGAAAAATACCAAACAGATGGCACGTTCAAAGAAGATCTAAGCATTCACAAGTTCGTTGAAAGCCCGGATTCCAGTGAGACCGTTGCTAGAGCACTCCTGGAAGTAGAAGTAGCATCCAGATCCAGTAGGCACATGCAGCACCTTAATTAATTTCTGTAATGCAATTCTGGACCTTCTGGTCATGTGTAAAATTACTCCGAAGCACGGACGACGCTGCTGGAGGAAGACAGAAGCTGTGTCCGACCCACGAACACGCGTCGGACACACCCTCGACTCGTGTTGGACGCAGCTAACAGTGTCTGCCAACAAAATTCTCAAAAAAACTTCCGACACACGGCGACCATTGTCCCGCAGAATATACTGTGTTTTCCTCAAAATCCAAAGGAAAATAAAATCAGTGAAGATGAAGATCATTTCGAGATTTTAAAACAGAAAAACATGAAATTAAAGAATCGTTCTAGAAAAGAGGGAGGGGAAGAGGAAGCCAATTAACCAAAAAATAATAATAATAATAATCAACAAACTCAATTACCCAAAGCTGAAGGGTGGCTGTTCAAAAGAAAGAAATGGGAAATGGAGGATTAAAGAAGAGATGGAGAATGGGTCAAGGAAAGTGAGCAAAGGCATTGAATCAGAGGCAAGAAACTTCAAATCCCAAAAAATGAATAAAATTAATAAAACAAAAACAAAAACAAATAAATATGAAGCAGAGAAAGAAAAAGCCAGGGGGGCTGGTCTTGCGGAGAGAAGGACGGAGGGAAAACAGTGGCTATGTCATGGTTAAACGAGAGACCTCTGGACTCTGTAGGCGTTGTCAACGCTGGGCTCAAAGCCTTTTCGAGGCAGATCTAGACCTGAATATTATAATTGGGCTTGCATGCTCAGTTTACAAAGAAAATTATTACGCGCGCGCACACATAAATAAATAAATATATATATATATAACCGTGTCCTAACCATATTCGTCTCTTAATTTTTTAAAATTGATGTGTTGATGTGCTTGTAGGTAAATTCCAATACATAATAACATGATTTTTAGTCTTTATTTCATTAGGAAAAAGAAAAAAAAAATTGTTCTTACAATGTAAAAAGAGTGACCACCCCCAAACGGTGCTTGAAGTGGTCCACGCAGCCGCTTTAGCCTGGACTCCCGGCCCAAACCGTGGGGTTCTCCTTTTCTTGCGATGCCAAGCTGTTATTTGTCGTAATTAATAACGCCTATTTCAAATCATTACATATAGCCCAATCACTACCGAATTTAAAATTTATAAGAAAAAAAAATCCAAAATTTGAATTGCAAACTTTACTTATATTTAATGTTTTTCCTCTGACCTTAACTAGACCCAAAAACCCAAAAAAAAAAAAAAAATCTTAAAAAGATGGACCATCCCAAATCCTATCTGCCTTATAAGCGGGAGGAGGGCAACGGACTGGCGTCTGCGCTTATCCGACGGTAACGTTAACGTGGGCATTAACTGTTGATTCAGACGGTGGATTGACGTCTTGGATTGCGTGACATTCATTCGGATACGTTCATTTATCGCCACTCCAATAAAACCCCCCACCCCCACCCCCACCTCCACCTCCACCTCCACGCCCACAGCCCATCATTTTGTCAGGGCCGCGGGACCCAGATTATGCGTGCGTGTCCTCGCAAGGAAGGCCCAAGAAAAGCCAATAAATAAAATAAATAAAAGCCCCATATCTGGAGCCAACCATTCCATCCTCTCTTCTGCCATCCTGAAGCTACCTAGCCGGAAGGAGCGGTGTGTACGGAAATTACCGGCCGACGGTGAATGATGAAAACTCTAGGGAGTTCTTGCGTCAAGTTCACTGTTAATAAGTATATTGGAGAAAAGGGTTGCTGTGCTTCTACAGAGCTTAATCTTAACAGACAGCAAGTCAGTTTCTTGTTTCCAAAGAAGAAGCTTGTCAATAGAGTTGGTTTCTTGCATTTGATATGGGTACAAGATAGAGTTATCTTTCCAGTTTCTGCATCCTCCTCTATCTACCCGGAGTCCCAGGCACGTAGACCTTCTCTCCTTTCTTGTTTTTCTGTGCTTTTTTAGCATTCACAAACAAGATTGAAAACGAGATGGGCAATGGCAAATGAAGCTTAAGATTTCACAGATATCTAATTTACAAGTTGCTTACCTGATAATTGTACTAGTGTACTCCGTCTAAATGATGAATTTTTGTTTTAATTCTGTCATGTAGGTGGACTCGGAGTCCACAGAGACACAAAATCAAGAAACGTGTAAGTTCTATGTCTTTATTCACTTTGTTGTTAATCTTGCTTGCGAGCTCTATTGGGAAAGTTCTTATTGCCAGTATGGAACACTTGCAATTTCTAGATCAATTGAAGACAGTTCGTGTGAAATTCCAGCTGCAGAAAGTGTGCTTGTTCGGCGAGCAATTTCTCATAGTAGGGGATGACCCTATCTTCGGCTTGTGGGATCCCACTAGTGCAATACCATTGAACTGGTCTGATGATCACGTTTGGACTGCTGAACTGGTAAGCTTGAGTTTGCGAGCAATATATGAATATGAGATCAGTTTTCAACTTGGATAAGATTTAATGTAGTACTGCTCATCAGCCCTTTGTGTGTTTTTGTTTTTTTCTCTAGGATATACCCACAGGAAAAACTATTCGTTTCAAGTTTATATTAAAAGGAATTGATGGGGATATTCTATGGCAACCGGGACCTGATCGATTGCTTGAGATTCAAGAGACAGAGAAGACTATTGTGGTATTGGAAGATTGGGAAAATGCTGCATTTCAGAAAATTTCAGAGGAAGATCCATTTAGTAATCAAGTTGAGGTGCCTACCCTTGGCTCGGAAGTTCTGATTGTAGCTGAGAACTTGACTCATCGAGAGGAGGAACAAATTCACAATTCAGACGAGGGAAGAGTCACTACTGATGCAAATTCCAACCAAGGAAAGAAAAGATTGCCAGCAAGTCATGAGAAACCTATAATTGCTGTTAACTCTTCTTCTACGCAAGAGAAGCCTATAGCCATTGTGGCCGACAATATCAGTGAACCAGCAAAGGATCCTGCTAAAGGCATGAGTAATGAGGTGGTTGGTGAAACAATGGCAACTTCAAACGAGAGTACACTAATAAAAGGTGGTGTTCTAGGAAATAACGGTAGAGTTTCTGCAGATATTGACTCAGCAAGCACAGATACCAAGGGAGATTTAGTTACTCTTGAAGGACATCCTCTTCTAGTTCCTGGCTTGCCTCTAGTATCAGAAGTCCCAAATGAAACACTAATCAATGAATCTGAGAGAGATGTTGCATGTGATGCCTCCCTTGGGGTTAATGAAGCTAATTATGGCAAGTTGCCGGAGGTAAAAGCTTAAGGAATGTGATGATCTGTGTTTTTTTCTCTTTTGTTGTTTCTTGCCTCTTTTTCGTTCAATTTTGCTACTTCTAGTTCTACTGTCAAACAGAATGAGATTTTCATCAGCCAAACTTCCCAGTGGTAGGAGATTTAGGCTACTGAAAAATTCTCGTGCTTGAGTTTGTTCCTGCATGAAGTTAATGCTTTATGTTTTGTTCTTCTGGGAATAAGAGCAACGAAGGAATTGAAATCATCTTTCAATGTTGTAGCTTAAGAGTTTTGTTATACACTTGCATGCAGTATGTGTTGCAACAAAATAGTATAAATCTCAGCAATTATGATCAATTTATGGTTCAGCAGATCATTGCTTGCTATTGCAGAAGAGGCTACAAGGGTGCAATTGAAAATTTTCTGCATTAACATGTGGAACAAATTTTCCGGGATTAACCACATTTTTTTCTGTCAAATTTGAGCAACTGAATTTGCTCAATCTGAGAAAAGGAAGCAGTTTGCTGCCCCATTTACTGCCATCAAGTCAGAATACGTGTAATCTGAGTCTGCCAATGTGAAGCTAATTGTAGTTTATGCTCATTGCAGTTGTTTTCTGATTCTGCTGTTCTACTCAAGAGTGCATTGATCTCTCTCTCTCTCTCTCTCTCTCTCTCTCTCTCTCTGTGCATTCTGTTCTTTCAATTAACTAAGTCCCATTATTATTCAGAGACATGAGAAACTTGAAATTAATGAGCAAGAAGACGAAACAATTGAGCGGCTGAATTGTCAGGAGCCGGAGCAGCTTGACAATAAACTGGAGCCAGTGGCCAAAGAAGAAAAGCAGAATGGAACAGAGCCCAGTGGAAGCAAGGTTTTGCAAAATGATATCCAATGGGGTCGTGGAACATTGCAAAAGCTGCTGAATAACTTGGGATTGCTGTAGCTTCAATTATAACAGATGAGAATTTATTCGACACCTTTTATCGTGTTGCTTGGTTATCTGTGGTTATTTTTCGCTGGAAATGGTTAACGGGAGGAAGCGAAAAATAATGATAGCTGATGTACAGAAATTTCAAACTCGAACCACGATTATCATTGTAATCAATTATCTTGGATCGGTTGCTTTAACTGTAAGCGCCTCTGATGGAGTACTAGGTTTTTGACGGCAAATATAGGACAGAACCGAAATTGTAATCCCCAAAATTTGAGGGCTGCATATTCTTTGATCTGGTGATATAGGCACAGCTGAATCATTTTAATCCTCAAGACGTGATGTAAACGAACTTAACAAGTCTTTCCTAATTAAACAGACCATTTATCATCGTACTAACTGTATGTTAGCAACACAAATGCGGCAACTCAAAATGGTTGCGTTCCCTTCTATTCCCATCAAAATTGTTGGGTGAGCTAATACTTTGAGGAGTAGAGCAACCATTGAATTTATACTTACAAAAAGTAGACAAGACTAATGAAGCCTAAAGCAGGTTGTACAAAGGTTAGTGAAAAACTTGGGCCAGACGGACGCTTATTCACATAGAATACGCCGGAAAGACGGTGCAAAAGAGGTGAAAAAAGTTCGCGTCTTTCCTGAGGAGAAATGAGACCAGACAAAGAATCAATTCTCCCCTAACGTAAATTGACTTCAGGCTTTGCTCGAACCTGCATTAGATGAGATGCAGAACTCTGGCTTGCAACTTTGTTCTCTCAACACCTCCATGTTCCAGGCACTTTATGGGATATGATGTCCATTCTTCTGTTGCAGAGAGGACAACTGACCTTGCGAACTACGCGGAAGTTCTTCCTTTGATCTTTTGCTTGACATAGATTGTGGTAATCTGGAAGAAATCACCAAAAACCAATATAAGGCATCTAAGCCAACTACGTCAGAGATACATGAAAAATATTCAGTTTAAATGCAAGATCTTCACGAGACAAAACTAGGAACTGTCTTATTTGCCAAATTGCTGTATGCAAGCATTGCATATATAGCAGATAAATAATAAGTAAAGAGGCATCAAATCATCGTGCAATGTCACAAGTTATTAAACTCATAATGCATGCACCTGTACATCAATAAACTACGATATATGCCATGAGGAGTATACCAAATAAATAAAATAAAATAAAATAAACCTTAATATCAGAGACATGGAAATGCCTTGTTAAGCCATAATGTTCCATATACTACCACAAAATGAGTCTCTTGACCCCATAACCTAAGCGTAAATTCTAAAGAATGGACAACAAAGGGAGAAAGCCTAAGCTATAGGCAAGTAAGCCTATTAAATCAGACACACCAAAATTCAAGCAGAATCACTAATCAGCCTTTGGTCAATTAAATGATTACCGATAGTTATAGAAGATATAATCTCCTTCTAGTTTACCTTGGGGAGTTAGCACGCTTCTGGAGCTGCTGAGGTGCCAAATTGAATGAATTACTTCCAGGATCGTTTTCAGCAGCCTGTAAATTATTAGTTGGTAATGTAATGAATCAAATCCAGCAATTCCAAGTAAAACTCGAGTCTAAAAAGTGGAAGTTTTGTGGTATTCTAACAATTTGAAAAGGGGAAAGCATATTGACCAGCTTTTAAAATCATTGACTGTGTCCAAAGTACTGATCCAACAGCAACAAAAATTTTCACCCACTAGATAAAATTATGCTGAGCAACATGAGATACATTTTACTGTTTGAAATAGAAGTGAAAAACACCAATAAACAGCAGTCAGCATCAGTTATAGACAAACAAAAATGCACTGACCAGAATAAAATTGTGCCTACAAATTCCAATGGACAAGGTGGCAGAATAATTAATCTACTCATGAAAAAGTTAGAAAGTTGATTCACACACATGGGAATACTTGGATAATGGGTAGAAACTGGGGTCTGACCACCAAGTCCTTACCTTTTTAAAATGAATAAATGGGGCCTGGTTAAGGCAGCAGTAGCAGATGTGGAGCCAGCTGACTCCCCTCTCACTGTATTAGCGCCCATATCTTGGTGCAACCCAAAAAAAAGGAGTGGGATATCTCCTGATAAACACTAACCCTCATCTGGAAGCTACTTGCCCACTTACCCTTTATCCAAGCATCTCCTATGTTTCTGAACACATAAATCAAATAAACAACCAAGAGCATCATCGAAAAATCCCCACCTCAGGAGTACGTTCTTTAGATAAGCCATCTTCTTGTGGAACTTCACTTGATCCTGGATTGATAATGTCCCATACAAACCCATTCTCATTCCCAAGAGAAAGGTTATTAAAATCTCGATCCACCGTTCCAGATTGAGGTGCAGCATATGCCACATACTTTTCTGAGGATAGCAAATAAAAAAAGCAACTTAAAATCAGCCAGGGTCTTCTTGTTCCAGAACCACAATTAACAAAAGCTATTACGGCAACAAAATTAAATCTTGCATCCAGTTCACACCAAGAAACAAATGTCTAGTTTTTGTGGATACATATATGAACAGCCACACCCTATCAGCGATTTACCTCTTGAAGTATGAAAATTCATTTCATATCATACATACTATAGAGGGAATCAAGGCCTGAATGAGTCCTATTAACCAAGAAGCAAAATGAAATTCAATGTGAATTTGGTTAACTTGCAAGAACATGTAATGCATACATCTTTCTAAACTAGATAACAAGTTGAGATTGCATAATGGAGAAAAAAGTCAAATAGCATGAAAGCACAAAATAAATGTTATATTGTACAACTAGAACTATACAAGAAAAATTTACTGGAGAATTATTTTACCTGCCAAGCTGCGAAGGGCATTCTCAGCTGCTTGCTGTTGTGCATCCTTCCTTGTTTTGCCCATTCCAACACCTATCTTTTCACCAGCAAACAAAACCTAAATCATTTAAACCAACATCATGAGTTTGCTGAAGGCTATAAGGAGTAAGATTATGGCATAGGCTATTACAACTACAAATTAAAGAAACATGAGAGAGAAAACACACGCCATCTGTAGCTCTATTCCTTATTTAGAGTTTTACAAGATCAAAAAGATAAAGAAAAGAGAGAGAGAGGGAGAGAGAGACAAAAATATACTCGTTATGCTAGTACGAATATGGACATAGGTCCTTCTTCATCCCTTATATTTATGACTGATGCACTATGCTCTGATTCCCGCATAATAAGCAAAATTTCAATAAGGATTGAAAAGATAAATTATTGGTGAAAGACAACATGAATAGAGGCTTCATTCTGAATCCAATTACTAAAACGAGAAATTGAGTCAAGGCAATTAATCCTTGGACTGAAACTCATCAGCATAATGTACCAACACGCATTCTCTATATAACAGCAAAACCACTATCTGCATGGCATGAGATTGTACATTTCCAACTGACCTCCACTGAAAATTGCAAATCCTTGCTGGTGCTTACTACAGTCCTGAACTCAACCTGCACATTAAGACACAACCCAATTGCCCTTAGAAAGTGCAATTAGTGTAAATGAAGCCACATGAAAGCCCAAAAAACTTTTACCTTTGAGTTGCATCTGTGTCCAATTTCTTGCAGCACTCCAATAGACAAGTTGGATGGCAGCGAGTTCAATTTCACACCTTCAGCCTCCAAACCTTTGTTATTAGAGCATACCGGATTCTGAGACACACCAATCTCTGCAAGATATTTTGACCAGCTATGAATATGGGTAGATCTATTTGCCACCATGGAGAAAAAAACCACTATAGCAACCATGAATTCACATGCCTGACAGCTGGCTTCCAGAGAGAAGACTTTGCTTTTGCATGTCATGTCCAGAGGATGCCTGCATGTAAGCAAGTTCTCTGGCATTTACTATAAATGTGAATTTGGAAATGAAAATGCATTCTAATGATGTAAACTGCGACTGACAAATGCAGTATGAAATAAATTTGCGCAAATTTTAGACATACCTCTTCACCCTTCACTTGTGATGCATGTGACGCTAAACCATTCGGATTAGAAACTGAGGTACTTAAAGCAAATGGATTCTGTAGTCGCAGCTTGTCAGATTTTAACAGATCAGCTTCTTGAACTGGCCCTGAAGGTCGATGATTCGGATGCACTCTGACCATATCTTCTTCAAACAACCAGCCTCCCTGTGTAGGGGATGATGATAGAAGTGCAGGTACTCTAGATAGAAGAGGTGGTTGACCTGAATTTTGATTCCTTATATCTCGTCTTCCAGGAGCTCCAAGCAAACTAGGTTCTGGATTACAACAGTATACAGTATGAAAGGAAACGCAAAGCCCCTTACTCTTTCCCAAACCATACAGTGTGCCTTCAATTTCAAGGACCAACAGATAGGAAATAAAGTGAAGTCCATACTCTGAGGAGGCAGGACCGTTGTGGAAGATGTCACCCCAGCAACATTTGCACTTACTGCAGCAGGTGGCAGAGAGCTTTCAGATCTCATCTCGGGGTTAATTGTTACAGAATGTGAAGCAGCATCAATAGCATTCTTCTCATCCTGAAAATATAAGAACAGAGGAAAACTTTTTAAACTTGTCCATCTTCGTGCATGGGCAAATTTGTAGCACAGAAGAAAACATCTTATTTGCTAGCACAGATGGTACTTTATCATTCCCCATTTATTTCCTCAATGCAGGACAATAAATAATTCTATTTTTCATCAACTCAGGTAATCTTTTATCTCCAGTAACTGGGATTGATTAAACAAACCCTCTTCTGCCAAATGACATTATGAACTTACTGTTTGGTTCAATCTCTGTTCAACTTCAACACCAATCATGCCTTCAGCAATGGAAGTAATACCATTTCCATTGGGTACAAAACTAGCATCCTGCAATTCAGAAAGAATTACATGATTGCATAAGAATAATAATTGAAGGGTGATCGACAACAAAGCAAACGTTTAAATTCAAATACCTCTGACATCATATAGTTGCTAACATCAGGAGAAGGAGGTAAATTCGTCACCTCATCTTCATAAAAGACTTCAGAAATTCTTCGTATTAAATTCTCATCAAATTCCCTAGAAAAAATGTGACAGCATGACAAACAACTTGCACGGTCCTCAAGCACCTATAATAACATAAAACAGTTTAACTAAATAAATAGACATTTCTTACTTGAAGAAACAGCCCCTAACATTGCATGCAACATTCCTTGCCACACATAAGACTGGAACAGGATTTGCTGTCTGTGAGATAGAAGGAGAGATTAGAATAAAAAGGAAAGAAAGAAAATGTCTAATAAAATCATAAGACAAACATCTAGTACCTCGGCTTGAGGAGCATAATAAGGAGTGAATGCAGGAACTACATGAACTCGGGGTTGATCCTTGTCTTCCCAAACCTTTGATCTGTCATCAATTACCATAGCCATCTTTGGATGACACATGCCATCTTGGAAAACATTTAACAAAGATTTCTTGGAACCTGCTAAACAAAAAGATATTCAAAGCAGTATTAAAGATGTAGCTTATATAACTTGAAATCATAACTGAAGATGTTCCCCTGTATCATAGGTTGTGTAAGCAGTTTCTAACTTCTGTTTTTCAAAAAGTTTGTCAAATTGTTTTCATGTTAGAGCCATTCACCTTCTTATTTGAGTGTTTGAAAAAAAAAAAAAAAAATGACATTGAAGCTGATTTCAACAAAATAAACCTTCCAAGAAAACTTCGATCAAATTTAAGATAATTATGTGTATTGAATAGAATGCAAAATTGAAGTCCTCAACAATGGTAAGGTCCTTGCCTGCTTTAACACAAATCACACGGTCCAAGAGTTGCCTCAAACCTATCAAGCGTGCCTCCGGGTCAAGAAGCCTCCACATTTCTAAGGCATAATCTCGTTCAGCCATTGTACAAACGTATACCTCAAATCGTTTACGACCTTTTGCAGTTAAGTAACTTCTCAAATCCTCCCATGCCAGCCTTAGCCTCACAAGCACACTGGTATCTCGAATCTACACCCAAGAAAAAAAATTAAAAAAACCATCAGAACATGCCAATTTTCTTCCATAGCAGAAACTATTCCCATTGCGAGAGAAAATCAAGAGAGAAGCTCGTCAATCTTCAACATTTCTTTGAACGAAGGCCTGCCAAACTTGATAATGTGAGTTAACATAAATAAGATCACTGTGATGAGTTTAGACCTGACAAACTGAATCCTGCCTAAGTGAAGCTTAACCTTACCAGATATGTCAGCAATACCAAAAATAAATGCAACTAATCCAGAACACCATAGGTAAACTTTCTCACATAAAACCCAAGAGAGGGCACCAAAACAAAACAGTGAAATTTTAATGCTAGAAGAACCCATGGCAAATTACAATAGTCAGAGAATATTGCATCACATACAGTTCATATGCTCCAAAGCAGCCTATACATATGGTAGCAAGAAACCAAAAAGAAACAAGTTGACTGATATAGTGTATGTCCAAGCTTTGGTTGTTCCCTAATGATATCACAACAACAAATGCTTGCCCATTTCCACCCTAACAAGGGCAAGGTACATCAAACTCCTATCCTTGGCCTCTTTTCAATATAACATAATTTATATGACAATTCTGATAATCGTCAATGTGAAAAGCAGATAATTTCCACAAAACTGCCTATGATATAGACAACTACAACAACCAAACAACATCAAGCAGATTATACCTCAGGATTGATGCGAGTGAGGACAATGTTTCTTTCCTGTAATCTAATCACAGGTCTAAATACCCTCTCATGAGTATCAGACGGTGGTGGAACCTCCTCCATATGAACTTTAAACGTCTTTCCATTATCAACAACAAAATCACTTTCTGTAAACTGCTTCAAAAGCAATCGATCATCAATGTACCGCTTCAACTCTGCAGACATCCCGGATATCCTCATTTGATCAGTCTCGCGTGCAATCCAGGCCTTAAGAGCCTCAATTCTGTCCTCAAAAGACTTCATGGTATTTGCAACTATAAGCGTCTCATCAAGATCGAATACAATAGCAAGACACCGCATATTGAGCAAGCCTAGGCACGAATCATACAGACCAAGAGGGACCGAAAAGCACCAAAAGCAAGGAAACTTCTTCTGCTTACTCGGCATTGCCACCAAGTGAATCTCCTCTTCTCCGATCACCACCACCGCCGTCTGCAACATCAACCACAGTTAAGTCAACACGTTCTCAAGCCTGCTGCTGTGTCCAACTAAGATATTTTGTCGCATTTTCTAGACAACCAAACAGACAATTTCACACTAATGTGTACACAAACAAGGGGGGAAAAAAAGAAGAAGAAGAAGAAAAGAACACAGACAGAACATTGGGAGGGCGAGACCTTATATTCGTGGAAGCAAGAGGCGTGGAGCTTGATCAAATGAGGCTGGTCAGCCGGAGACGACGATTCGAGCTTGCAGCGAACTGAGTAGGAAGAGACGGTTTGGAGAACTGAGAGAGGAGGACACCGCTCGCTCTGCGGCGCTATGCGGTGGATACGGATCTCGTTGTTTGGGAACTGGAAATTCTCGTCCGTGGCCGGAATAGTGTCCAGTTCTCCCAAACAGATATCCCCGTGGTAGACCACGGATTTAAACCCTAAGCGAGACATTAACGTATTAGTTTTCTAACTCAAAATAATAACGGAAATTAGGAGAAATAAAATGAAACCGAAATGTCTGCTAAATTCAACGCTCTCTATTGTCTCGCGCATTCCACTCTGAGTCAAGCCCTCCGTTCCTCTGGGCTCCGTCTCTCTCCCTCCGTCTCCATCCCTATTTTCCTCTCTCTCTCTCTCTCTCGCTCTCTCTCTCCCCACCTGCCTGCGATTCTTGAAGGGACGCGAGGGGTCTTATTTATAGCCCACGTATATATTTATTATCCGCTGATTTAAATGCCGATTTTTTCTGAATTACGCCTAAAGACCCACGTGTACGGACGATCGACCTCATCAGGCCTGTGCACGTGGATGTGAGGAATGCGGTGATTTTACCGGACAAAACTATTATCGGATTCGGGCGTTATACGAAAACCAAAAACACCCAAAAAATAAAAATAAAAATTACCGGACAATAGGGCCTCAAGAGGGGGAATTACGGTTTTATTTTGAGGAATAATTTTACATTGCAGACGTGGTTCTTGACTATCAAATAATAATAATAATAATAATAATAATATATTTATATAACTATTCTAAAATTCTTATTATTATGAATCGTTAAATCAAATACCATAACATCCTAATCATCTAAAATTCAACCAAAAATCCCAATTATGATTTTGTTATTTCTAATTTTTGAACTACCATACTGGTTTACGACTCTACGTCGGTGCGCAAATTTGAGGGACGATCGACGGTGACACGGGACGACAAGTGAAATTTCGTTTGGGGGGGGCTAAAGATCACCAGCATCTCGAGATAAAAACGTGTCCAAAGTTTATTCGCCGGAGTCGGCTTCTATCAAGTATGAGCTCGCGTACGATTCGATTTTGTTACTTTCTGATCCCGAAGCAAGATTTTTTTTTCTTTTGTTTTCAATCATACGAGTGACCCGGGGTATGAGATTCTCACTGGAGCTGTGCGAAGCGAACGACGCGGGTCGGAAAGAGAATACAATCGAGTCATGTCATCGTTCGCCGGCTCAATAGGTGACGACGAGTCGCGACTCACCGGCTCCAACCGGCCCTTCCACGACGATGGATACACCGGTTACGATCCTCGACTCTCCTCGCAGCGATTCGATTCATTTACTTACCCAGTCAAGAAATCGGGAGGAGACTCGTCGCCAATCTTCGCCTCCCAGTCATATAGCGCCGGCGATGAGGCGCTCTCCCCGCAGTCCTTGAGCGAGGCGCCGCCGTCGATCTTGCCTCTGCCAACGGAGATGCAGGCCGATGAGGGTTTTGCATTGAGAGAGTGGCGCAGGTGAGCTGCCCCGATGTCGCTCCCTCTCTCTCCCTTCTTAAAACCAGTAATCATGTTAAAATATTTAGGGAAGAGTCATAGACCGATGGCCATATCTCACGCACGCTGGCGACGTGACTGAAAATTGCAGGCAGAACGCAATCAGACTGGAAGAGAAGGAGAAGAAGGAGAAAGAGATGGTGCAGCAGATTCTTAGGGAAGCGGAGGTTTATAAAAATGAGTTCTACAGAATGCGGCAGTTAAGCATAGAGAACAAAGCAGCCTCCAACCGGGAGAAAGAAAAGGTCAGGAAAGAAGAAAAAAAAAAACAGTATTTATATAGTTTTGTATAATTGGGAAACCGATAAGAAGATAGAAAATGAGTTTTGCTTTCCCTGGCAGCTGTTTTTAGGAAACCGGGAAAAGTTCCATGCTGAGGCTGAGAAGAGTTACTGGAAGGCAATTGCGGAGCTCATTCCCCACGAAGTGCCGAAGTTGGAAAAAAGGGGAAAGAAGGATCAAGACAAGAAGAAGCCTTCTGTCGTGGTGATCCAGGGACCAAAGCCAGGCAAGCCAACTGATCTTTCCAGGATGCGTCGTATACTTGTGAAGCTCAAACACAATCCACCTCCCCACATGAAGCCTAAACCTCCAACAGTAGAAGCTGCACCTGGTGCTTCTTCTTCTGCAAAGGCTGAAGCTGCATCAGCTCCTGGGGTCACAGCTGCAGCTTCTCCTGAATGAATATGGGTGTGACAATTATTCCAAAGAATATACCCTGGTCCTTATTAGTAAAATCTACCAACTTTATATGTGAAAAGCATGTTAAGGTCTTGTAGTTCCCTATGTAAAGAGTTTTCTATCCTTTTTGTTGTGCTTAATCTTTTGTGGCTTACTTATGAATTGTTAGTTTTTTTTTTTCTTCTTCTTTTTTTGGTGCGTTATTTTCTGCCCGCACTCGTCTACTTCTTACATCCATTATCCTGCAGACACACTTCGCTCTGAACTTGCTTGTGGAATCTTGATCTTAGGCCAAACGCCAAAATTTGTCAAGTTTGCAGCGTTTTTCTTTTCTTTTCTTTTTTTTTCTTAATAATTTTTTTTATGTGTGCAAGTTCACCTCCGAAAAGTTGTTTTTTTTATTTTATTTGATGAAGTACACCTCCAAAAAATTTGTTATTTCGAAGAAAAGTGTCGTGGAGGGAGATCAAGTTTTGCTCTATCTCTTTGTTGCATAACACGCTTACAAAAACATAGCAAATGAAGAACTGCCTTAATTAGCACAGGGCTGGGAACGTTTTGTTTCTACCAAAAAAATTGGGAAAGCTAGGTGGGCGGGGATATTGTAAGGCGGTTAACTATCTGAATATAAATATATTTTTTTTCATATAATTACAATGTGTTGTCGAATAGGATTTTGCCAAAAGGTTTTTTTTTTTTTGTCTATTAAAAAATTCATTGAATTATAAATTATATAATAAAAATAATTTTTTTATTGTCATAAACCCCATACGTCTATTTTTAACATTAAAATTTAACACATAAAGACTAAAGATATAAATTTCTAATTATTTCCTCTTGTTCTTGTAGAGCAAAAAGGCTTGCGTGATTGGGTCACACGAAGCCCAAACCCAATAGTTCTTGTTATTACGTCCAATCGTCCATTCCACACAAAGCTCAAACCCAAATCGCGAACCCCTTCTATGCGTCCGCGATCTCCGAAAGAAAGCTTTTCCTTAATTCCCTCATGGATTCTAGTGCCCTCTGTTTTGCCGCTTGTAATGCGTGTCGATCTTCTCTCCTGCAACCCGCGGGATGGTATTTTCGACAGTAAATTATCTCAGGGACTTAACTTGCATTGGGGTCAATGGTATTTTGTGTTTTTTTGGGCCCGGGGGGGGAGGATTTGGGAGTGGGGACCTTTACTCCACTTCGATGCCAGCATTCTACGGCCTACTCAATGTCTGGGTGACTTCGTCGTCTTTGTCAGAACGCAGTTAATGGCTGATCCTCCGACAGCGAAAAATAAATGATTGACTCACTTGAACCCCATGGCGTTGCACAAAAAATTTGGCAGGAGATCTTGTCAATGGTCCCCGCATACGCATCACCCGCCAACAAGTGGAGGATGACCAATAACGAAGCATGAAACACAGTATCGACTGAAAATAATAATAAACTCTTTATTGGACTAAATTTATCAATCGATGTACATGTGTATATATGTTCCCCACCACGTCCCTTCTACTCTTTTAAGGATTTTGTTTCTACTGTAAGAGCATATTTGTAGTGAGATAGCCTAGAGAAGCGTGAAGAAGAATTTGACTTCGATTTCACAGGCACTTCCTGGAAATGGTCAAAAAGCTTTGGGGCAGGAAATGTGGCGGCGGTCTTTAAAGCACTGGTCAATGTGTCACCTGGGGAGCAACTCTGTCATCTCAGGTTCACTATCGAAGTGGATGGCGCCTGAAAGAGTATCTACTGATTGCTTTCCTTTGTTTCTTTGGGAGGATGATGTCTCGCCCGAGCTACCACTACCCAGGTGCTGAGGCAGGCCTGGTTCTGTTAATGCCTTTTCATTAAGATGGACATCTTTGGAGAGCATCTCCACCACTTGCTTCAGTGTAGGTCTTTGGTGTGCAGCTGCTTGTGTACAAAAGAGTGCTACTTTAATGAAACGCAGGACCTCCTTCTTAGGATATTCGGTGAGTTCTGGATCAACAATGTCCAGAAGCCTGTCTTCTTTTCTTAATTTCCATGTCTGCAATATCATTGGAACCCAAGACATAAAAACTCCTATGCTAAAAGTAACATTCAAATGACACTAGAACGACAGCCTGACAAGAGAGACTCTGTTACATTTTAGCTAAATGTGTTCCACCACTGTACAGTGGCAAAAACCTCCCCACCTGCGTAACACAGGGATCCGCATGAAATAGAGGACAAAATGTATATATTCAATCGAAGCGATGAAATATAAATATCATGACCTGATTGATGAATTAAGTTAAGAAGAATACCCATTCAACCAGGACCAGCAGATGCTCCCCGAATGCCGCCTTACTGCTACTTTTTCCGCTAACTATTTCAAGTATGAGCACTCCAAAACTGTATACATCAGCCTTCTTCGTAAGCTGTCCCAGTAGGGCATACTCTGGGGCCAAGTATCCCCTGCAGATGAATAGTTCATATTCAGATGCCAAAACGAAATGGGAACACACAAGCATGGCAGTATTAACACAATTATACAGTAGTATTATATCATCCATTCACCCCTCTCTGTCAGCATATTCAATAGCAGCTAATTCTTTGCTTTTCATCAATAAAAAAAAAAAAAAAAAATCAATTTATGGACAGAAAAAATTAGTTCATGAAGCCCAAATGACAGGGTTGAAGCCTAAAATATGAAAAATTTAAATGAATAGCAGACCATTTAAAATAAAATTCTTCCGTTAGCCACAGGGCAGGGAACATGTGGACACAGTTGAGTATCAAAGTACGAAATAACAAATAGTTGGCGTTGCTTACACTGTTCCTGCAACTCGAGTACTGACATGAGTAACATTGTCCGGAAAAAGCTTTGCCAGCCCAAAATCGCCTATTTTGGGCTGTAGGTCCCCATCAAGAAGTATATTACTTGCCTTAATATCTCTGTGGACGATATGTGGTTCAGTTTCCTCGTGAAGAAATGCGAGACCAATGGCTGTCCCAAGGCAAATAGCAACTCTCTTAGGCCAGTCAATAAAAATGTGTTTACTTTTTGAACCTGCAGCAAAAAAAATTGTTGATCATTAGCATGGTATAAAACTAAAATATAAAACAGAAACACTCAATCACACAAATAATTACACACAGACATGAATGTATGTACGAGAAAGAGGGAGACAGGAAGGGAGAGGGCGAGAGGGAGAAGAGCATCATAGCTATGGAAATCATAAGAATTCAATACCTAGTAAAGCAGTGGCAAGGCTGTTGTTCTCCAGATATTCATACACCAGTATTCTGTTGTTGTCCTCAACACAACAGCCAATGAGTTGAACAAGGTTTGGATGTCGTATGTTTGATATTGTTCTAATCTCTGTCAGGAATTGATGAGTTCCCTGTTTAGATTCTGCAGAAAGACACTTGATGGCAACCTGGGTACTGTCTCTTAAAACTCCCTGCAAAATTGAATGTAAGAGATACATTAAAAGTGAGAACAGGAAATAGAAGAGAGTCACATTTTCATGCATTAGAGGTTACTTATGTGCACTCTCTCCCCTTCTCTCTTATTGTGAAAAGTTTTGGCATGACTATGATTACTACTGGAATAAAAAAGAGAAAATTGTACTCACCCTATAAACAACCCCGAAACCACCCCCACCAATTTGGTTTGATGGATGGAAATTGTCGGTCGCTGATCTCAATGAATTATAAGAAAATATCCTTACATTGTTCGAGCCAATCTCTACAGCATGGAAGCATGTAAGAACCTCATAAGAATGTATCCAAAAAAGGATTCAATACGTAATAAAAGGGAATCAGCTAACGACATCTCCAATCATAAGCACAGAAAGATCTTCAGCCCTCCTACCTACCTTTTCATACATGTTTTGATAAGCATTAAACTGATTTTAGATTGATTGGGTTAGCTGGCTACCAAAAGTTCTTAGCAAAGTCAAAGTTATACCGCATGTCATGCCAAAGCTCTTTCCACACAACTGACAAAGTTAAGCCAATACCCAAAGGTCCCAAACAGGCATTCCAATATTCAGGCTTATCTTGACATAACACACCCTCAGTTCATTCATGATATGTTCCACGATATCTTCCATGATTATATGCTTGCGAGCATGAGACATATGTCATAGTCTAACTTATCAACACTAAAGGCCTTAAATTCAAGTCTGCATGGTTAGAAGTTATTGTACCAAGAAGATTAAAAAGAAGTAGCCTAACAAGTAATTGTCCCGCAAAAGCATTCCTAAGCCAAGAACAAACAGCCTCTTTTACGTCCCGGAACTGGAAACAACGACACAAGTTAAGCAACCCTCAAAAACCTGAACCCCATCAAATCAAAGGGGGAAAGAAGAAATGGAACCCAGATCATCTTACCTTCTGCCTGTGTCTGGCCGCGATTCCGGTTATTCCCTTTGCAACAATTCAATACACCGAAGCAGCTAAAGCTCATTGCAGTACAATTCCAAGTCTCCGATACCCCACACGCACGCATCAGCAACAACACCTCTAAAAGCCTAAACCATACCTCTTCTTTGTTCTTCCTGATTTACTGACAGAATCACCAAATACAGAGAGAAAATAGAAGAACATTACTCTATCTCTGTCACCAATTGTTTATTCTGAAAATAAATAAATAAATAAATGTATATATAATCTTGAGGAGAGCGTCCAATGATTAGTGAATAATTAATTACACCCTCTCAGTCAAGTCAACATATGGTAAAAACAATAATAGTGAGGGAAGAGAAGCGAACCCAACAAAATTTAAATGAAAACGAAACCTCTAAGAAGCTAGAACGACATGAATTGAGAAGGAACCGGCGACGTATTGTTGTGAAAAAAATAATAATAAAACTGGACGGCACCAGTTGAGCCTGCGCGGGCACCGAATGGCGGAGAAAGAGAGAGAGAGAGAGAGAGCTGGGAGGGGGGGAAGACAGAGAGAGACTGAGAGACACGGTCGAAGGTGATAAGAAGGAAATAGAGAGGGCCGAGGGGCAGCATCCGCCTCTTTTCCGGTTTTCTCGTTAGTTCTTTTTGGCTTCTTCTCGGAGGACGCTGATAATTGCGAGGGAAAAGATTTTTTATTTTATTTTTTTATTTTTATTATTATTTTTGAAGAAATTGAAGGCGGGTGATCGTGATATCGTTGTAATATTATAAATAAATAAATAAATAAATAAAATAAAAAGAAAGAAAGAAAAAAAAAATTTTTTTTGACTGCACTCCAACAACTCTCTGGGATATTTATATGACGATGGATAGGAATATTAAGAAATAAAATAAAAAAGTAATGATAGTTGAACGTATAACTCGCATGCGGAATACTTGAACTTAAATGGGTTTGTGTAATTTTATGGATGCTTTTTTCATATGTTATCACGAATCACATTGCTTGCACGTCATATCAAATTGATTTTTTAATTTGACAACTACTCCTATTATCACCGTTATTTGGCCATTGTTGTTGTTGTCGGTTTAGACTTAGAGAGGTTCGGAATTAAAGTTTACATTATTTTGGTGTCAAAGAGTAGTGGGTGAAAACCCAAAAGGGTGGGATTTACCTAATTATGGTGAGAGGTCTAGCAGTTGAAAAAGTCTTAAAGGGTGGGAGAAAACCTGGGGCCGGAAGCCTGGCCGATTTGGAAATGAAGGGTTTCGTCTGTTGTCCGACTCTGAAGAATTCCAAAGTGCACAACCGTGCCCGCCAGCTCCTCGAGTCTTCCTTTAATTATTTGGTTATTGAATCTTTTTTTTTTTTTTGTTGCCCGAAAATTCCGAATTAAAATGTAAGTTTTTTTTTTTTTTTGGGTGGGATAAATGAAGAGTTTTTATTAAAAGTAGCAAATATTAAAGTTATTTGAATGTCGGTGATAGAAGTCTGTGACTAAATTTGAATGTCGGTTACTGAAATTTAATGTTATTTGTTGTATCGTTAGACCACGTAATTAGTGACAAAGTTTTTTTTTTTTTTTTTTTGACAATAGAATTAAAAAAGTATGTTAAAATTTGCAACAGAACCCTATTGCTTTCTAATTTTCTACATCAACAGCAATGGAAATTTCCTCCTAAAAGGAATTAAAATTAAAAAAAAAAAAAAAAACTCGGTATGAACGCTTTTCCTTGTGTTGAAATTATGTCAAGCTGAGTGGATCTCTTCTAGGTTTCTGATGGTAGGGGGTTGAACTCAACTTCGAAGTACTTTCCGAAGTTCACCCTTTTGGGGCCAATAATTCGACGCGAGAATTTGAGTCGTTCGTTATTTAGCAATATGCGCGACCCGTTCAATCTCCCCGAAATCATTTCAACAATGGAATTGAGTTATTGCAGCCAGCTGGATACCATGATACCCTATTTATTGTTTTTCTCCCGTTTCAGTTTCCGTTTCTTTATATTGTTGTTTGCCACTACTTCGGCTCACCTCATCGGCGCGCTGCCAGCCAAAAATTTGGACCACGATTGACGGATGAAATCTTCAAATGCAACGTCCTTTTCTTTTAATGGGTACGTCGGATACAGAGTTAGATTTAATTTGCGATGGTGAATTGAATACTTCGGTAAATTATTTCATGGTAAGACCCTCGACTTTTCTGCAGATAGTCAACAGACAAGAAACTGTTTCTTGAAAGGTATACGGCACCATAAATTCTAAACTAAACAAAATCTAATGATCTAGTTTAAATTAAACTTTCCAATTCACTGATAACTGAGAAGTGCCTCTCACTCTCTCACTCTCTCACTCTCTCAGCTTGGGGGTTATTTGATTAGGGGGCTGGATTAGTTGACAAGTTAATTTCGGTTTTGATTTAGACCTTGGGTTAGGTTTTGACTTGTTCCATTCGATCTGAGCCCACTAGCTCAAGCCCACATCATATCCCGAGCCCTCGACAAGGCACATGATTGGGTCCTCGGGGTCTCGGTTCAAATGGCGGCAGTGGTGGCAAACTCGGTTCAGGGAGGCGCTGCTGGTTTGCGACGGAGAAGCCGCTGTGGCCAATGCCTTTATAACATTAATAATGAGTAGAATACATTAATTGCTGTTCTCGGCGATTCTAGGGAGACTAAAGAGAGTGTCTCTGTGAAACAAAATAAAAATTCGTGCGTGGGTTTGTAAGACAATAAAATTTAGAGGATGTTTATAAAGCTGAAGCCTAACTTTAGGGATAAATAGGTAATTAGGCCTCATTTGTGATTTCTTGCTCTGGGCACCCAACAAAAGAAACAAGTCCTGAGTACCTTTTTACTTCTCAACAGTCTCTACTGACCAACAGGTAATGTTTATTGTTAAAGCATGTTCGAAGAAGAATACCAGAGGAACGTAAAAGCTCAGGGAGCTCTGCAGCTTTCTGCTCGTCAAATTGTGATTAAGTGGTGCAGCAAGTTTCCTCAATACATTACATTGCACCAGCCACCCACAAAGGTGGCTTCGAGTGTATTCAACAGATTGTTCTACTGATGCATTTCCAAGTACTGCTTCCTTGAATAAAACATGGGTCTCTCAAGTATTATTTTATTTTATTTTTATTACTGTTTTGAGCGATACAGGTAAAAGTGGAACAATATTATACATCCGGCAGCGGTTTTTCTGTTCTCTTAAGCCCCGAGTCGTGCACATGGCATGGAGCATTGATAGCCAGGAGAAGAATCTGCACTCTCAATTCAAAATCACTTATTCTAGTTCTCTGCCCTCTGAAAAATAAGTGTTGTTGACACTTGGCTCAGAGCTAGCTAGTACTGCTTCTCCGGAACGCTGACTGTCCTACTTTTTGTGGATCCTCCTGATCTCACACTATACATAGAGGAAGCAGGAACGTTGGTCATAATTGGACAAAGATTACCTGAAACAGTTGGTCTTATATCCTGCTCAATAAGACAATTCAAATCAATTAACAGGCAGCAGCATATGAACAAAGATGCAATCTAGAATATTGCAAATGCACCCCTATTAAGACATTATATGTAATAGCCTTAACCCTGTACAACAAGTTCCTCGATATCCCATTCCACCAGAATTGTGGAACAAATGAATGTCAGATATAAATTGGTGGAGTGCACACTGAAAGCATTTTAACAGTCAGTGCAGCAATGAAAAGAAAGCATACCATGTGCCTCAAAGCCATGTCCAGAGATGTCTTTGAGATGGTTCTGCCAAAGCCCGAGCTATCAAGGGAAGGTGACTTTCCAGCAGAATAATTATTGTTGAACCGATGGTCGTCTATCTTTGGCGGTGCCAATTTCCTCATGTTTACCACTCTTCCAACCATTTTTGATCCCATTACCACTGGGCTCACCTCATCACTTCCATTGGTCTTTGTTCTGCTCTTAGCAAGAAGGGGGATCAGAGTACCATGTTGAATGCCATTTGAAATTTTTTCTTTGGCTGGAGAGGATGATTGTTGCCTCTGCTTCGTATTAGACCTCACCTCAATGGAAGATGATTGAGTACTTGAAACTCCAGGCCTACTCCTGGACACCGAAGCCGGCCTGTCCCTGGTGGCTGAAGCCGGCCTTCCCTTTGATGATGTCCTTAAATTTGGAGAAGCATCGGGTGACAAGCCATGTATCTCATTAGGTTTCCAAGGCCTAGACTTTACTGTTGGCGAATTGCAGCGTGGTTGCACTGGACTTTTCAATGTTGTGGGCACCGACTTGGTCACTGAAGAGGACCGACCAGCAGGAGCAGCTGCACTTTGTGTACTTGCAGTGGCTGATGGCAACTGGGTAGGAGTCACCGATCTTGAGGTTGACTTGTATGCTGATACAGAGGATCTGGCAGTTGGAGTTGAAGAGCGTGCAGTGGTTCTAGCAGGAGTTGAGGATCTAACTGGAGCAGTTGCTTTCTTAGCAGGAAGCAAGGTGTTGCGAGAAGTAGGTGTCAGAGGTCTCAAAGGCTTAGAAGTTATAGATAAGGTGGACCTTCCAGTTGGTGTTGCAGGTCTAGCAGCAGATGCTGACCTTACAGATGATGAAGGCCCTCTGTTACCATCGCTCGAAGGGTTCAGCCCAAATGGTACAGTTGCGTGCTTAGATGCTATACTTGTCTTAGAAATAGGTTCTTCCTGGACATTAATCAGCTGCAATGCCGCAGAAATGTGAGTTTTCAAGCTGTAACTTGAAAGTACTATAAATTCCTAAACTATATATTCCCGCAAGTTCCATTGAAGATAACTCCCAGATATAAAGGGCTACAACGGTATAATTAATAAGTTAATGCAAACACGCTGTATATGCATCGAGTCAATCAAACAGGCACATAGAAGTTTGTCGGCGTTTTGGAGCTCAAGTTGCAGAAATTGTACCCTTGCCTTCAGAGCAGTGGGACAAGCATTAGACGTCCCAAGCTTGCTAGCTAGCGGTTCCATCTCCAGTGAAGGGAATAGTGGGGTCCCAGGAGGTGTAATAAGCCTGAATGCGGACGTCCTCATTAATACAGGTTCAAAAGACATACACTACACTATACGGAAAGACATCACTACAGTGCAACAAGATTTAGCATAAAGCAATAGAGGAAGCATGCAAAATGTCTTCCTTATATGGTGTCACGAAACCATTCAACTCAAAAGACTTAGAACTCAAAACCTCTTGGTCATAAAGGTTATGATACCATATTAAGAAACCATTTAACCCTTAAGCTAGTAGGTGCAGCCCAAGAACGGATAGCATATTAAACCAATATATAATTTCGGCAGCATAACCACAGAACCGGCATCAACTGCAATGCCAGGAACTACAATTCTACAAATTTACAAATCTACGGAAAAAATGGCATCCCCGAGCTTCTTCTAACGAAGAAAAGCAAACAAGACTATCATCATAAATAGACGCCGGCATCAGATTTCCCGACAGTTTGTCCACGCACAAGCAGAAGCGTAGAAAAGCAATGTATTGTACTGGAAAAACCAGTTACTTATAGTTTGACGTAATGCCGAGCAGAAGCTGTCAACCTTGCTGCTAGTGGAAAATCTAAACATTACAAGGTAGGCAAATAGTAAACCTAAACATCAAACAAGTACAAATAACATCACCAATCATAGTCAGATTTTTCCTTTTCCGAATCCAAGAATCTGTCTGCAGCGGTCCTACGAGGCGGCATGGATGACACTGTCTTCGATATCGGTGAACCTGCAAAATTACAAGGACAGGGGATCCATTCACGTCCGGTTAAGCATGCTATAAGTCAAAAGGTAAAAAATAAAGAAAGAAGTGACGCGCCACAGCGCACGTCAAATATTTAAACATCAGAACATAGAACTCGATACCACGACTAGAGCGATTCATGAATAAATATTTAAAGAATTTTTCTTTTTCAAAAAAAAAAAAGAAGAAGAAGAAGCACCCGCGTGGCCATCAATTGCGTCAGAAGAAGAATCGTGAAGGAGAAGAAGCTTGTGTCTCTCCTTCTCTTTCTGGCGTCCTCTCAGCTCCAGGAACAACGCCAGTTCATCATCTTTCTCTTTCCTCACCATCTCTTTCTTTGCGTATGCTTGTTGTTAAACAAACAGGTCGCAGAGGCACATGGGTAGTTTTGCAGATTATCAAATCTCACTTACTTGGTTACTCTCGTCAAAACGACCCCTTCTGTTATTATCTGAACCGAAAAATGGAGAGGCATGGATCTGAAGTATTACAGGTTCCGAGAAGGAGGAAGCCTTCTTGGGAAAGCCAGAGCTAGACAGAAACTAACGTACAGAGAGATTGATTGATTGCCCGGTTAAGTCTGTCCGCATAGGAAGGAAGAGGAAGTGACAATGCCTAACAAACCAAGCAATAACAATCTCAAGGGAAGGAAGCAGCTAAGCACAAACAAGAGAGGTGTATTGGGGAGTTTGCAGATGCCTTCGTTTTTTTAATCTTTTGCCTCCGGGTGGGTTCCTTTGATGAAAGCTGCTTTCCTTCTCTGCTTGGAATGGCTTTCAAATTTTGCTTTTCCATTTATGATTCATTCTTTTTAACGACTCGGTCGAAGGGGTTATTTTTCAAACTCGTGCGAAAAATGCCCACAAGAAAGAGTATAATCACAAATATGCCATTCCGGAAGATTTTTCATTTTATAATATATTTGATCTCTAACTGTACATTCAGAAAAGAGGGAAATCATTAAGTGATCATTTCAAAAGTGTTTTGAACTTGTTATTTGGGATAAGATATTCCACCAATCCATTTTACAAAATTCTTGATATTTAACTCCTACTTTTCTTATATATATATATATATCTATTGGTATGTTGAGTTTCCCATACCCGCAGAGAATTTTACTTTGCATTTCGTTTTTGTATGCTTTGCGCACGAGACGTTGTCATTGTGGATGTATGCAAGCAAAATGAAGTACAGAAAATGATGAGGGGCAATCTTGTAGTTTACTGTTGAAAAAGTGGGCATTTAGCAACGTGACGGAAAGCTTGTGGTTGTCCGATCGTTACAAAGCGCCGCGGAGTAGCTAATTATGCCCTAAGCCGGCAATTCAAAAGATGCTGAGATTCAACGGAGGCTGTCGGAGTTGCCGGTGTGCGCGGCCTCCATCCGACGGCCATGATTGGACTGAGTTTGAAACCCCAATTTGGTTTTCCAAATCAGAGTCATTAGTCAGCTTTTGTGGACCCCACTTTGCGTTTAGATTTTTTTTATATATTAATAAGTGAAAAGGAAAGGGAAAAAAAAAAAAGATAATAGTAAAATGTAACAAAAACAACCCATAGCTGCGTTGTGCTCTACAATTTCCATCTCTAGGCATTTCCTCCCGGCAGTCACGTTACTTTTCGTGTAAGCAATGCCTTTTTTTTTTTTTTTTTTCCGCGGTGAAATGGGAAATAAGGAAAGCGATATCTTAACTTTTAATACCTCGTCAACACGTGTCTGACGTTAAATTTGAACAAACAAATTTGTTTGTATAGAAATAACTACTTTTAAGGTAAAACTCATCTAATGCATTGCCCACCTATTTTTGGATTCTGCCTAGATAGGAATTCTAACATACGCAAACCCATCTCCGACTATAAGGCAGGCATGAAGCCTCCAATAATCATGAAATTATGGGGTTGATCTATCTACCATATTTTAATCCAGAAGGACAGCCAAGGAACCGAACCCTGTACTTTGAGCCGCAACGGATCACATTGATGATTGATGTTACCCGTTGCATCACGCTAATTTGTCTTACGAAATGATGGATTTACATCCAAGTTTACAAGAAAATTAGGACTTTTGCGTGGGATCCTCAAGTTGTAGGCCATGACCCATGTGCTTGCTTATCATCCGTATCAAGCAACCAATTCGGGAGACTATTTTCGTTGTCAAGTTAAGCGCCGTATACTACCAGGACAATAATCCCACGTGGGTGTCACTTTCATAGTTGTTAGATAGTGTGGAATTTTACTAGGATTCGCGAAGTAGTGTCGCATGGCGCTTGGTGGTGGGCGGGGAGTTTCTGTCTTGTGCACACGAAGAGCCCTTCACAGCAGCCGTACCCTGCGCTGGAAAAACTGTGGCCCGTGGAACCAGCATCCGTTGGACGATGGTAAGAAGCTTAAGGCCGCTCCCTTTAAATTTGGGCTTAGGCTTATTTCGGCTGGCCCAATAATGAAAACAGATAAATCGAGTTGGCCCAATAACTAAAGTCCATACCATTCGTCTGGCAAACGGGGCACAACGAGAGAGGCCCCCCCTTCAGTCGTTAGATAGGATCCTGGAACCCATCTGACTCCCACCCGAATTTTCCAACCGAAGGAATGACGAGAAAATATGAATCCATGGACCCAAAAGTTGAAAATAAAAAAATTTTGAGGAAATTTGTCAACAGTAAAGAAGAAATAGACTCAATAGATCATATCGTACAAGAGGCAATTTGTTTCCTATGGTATTTCGCTGCTCAAAACCAACTAGACTTAGTAGAATGGATCATCTTCTAATGCTACTTGTCACATTGGTCTGTAAATAGTCAAGTCAAGACTTCGGTTAGCACCTAGCAGGCCTGACTTCAATATAGAAAGCAAAGAATTTACAGTTAAAATGGACACAAACAATGTCCAAACAGGAGAGGAAATCAAGCATCATCAGCATCGCTTCCAGCAACTTGAGGTTCATAAGTGATTATATAGGCCCTCCCATCAGGATCCAACACTTGAAACCTGCTCAAACATATTAACCAAGTCACAAAAACTCAAACAACATAAATGCAAATGCCAAAGACAATAAGATGCACCTCTCAAGGATGAATTTCCCTTCCTTGTACTTCTGGTTGTGGTCCTGTGCAGATTCCTGGCATCACAGAATAATACTAGATGAAGAAAAGGCAGTAGATTAACTGATGTAGCAATCAGTTGGTCTGATAATCCATTGATGTTTGAAATATTGATCTTACATATTTCCACCCCACGAGTGAGCCACAAACAACACAGAATATGTCAACCACAATGTGCAGTCCGGTAATCATCATCCGCTCATCTTTCTCTCCAACAGTTATATTCACCCTGTTAGCATTTATAAACAAATGTCAGACACACAAACTATAAGTAAAACCGATGCCCATGAAATGGGACAGCGTGAATTCCATGCAATGAGTGAATGAATCCAATCACCCAAGAATGACTGCCTAGCTCTTACAGAAGTACTACCAAGGACCATGCCTTTTGTTTTCATATTTCTTTAGCAAATGAGTTGAAGTTATCTTCTTCAATGCTGCCTAGTTTTATAGCACAAAAGGGAAACAACATAGTTGTCCATTTGCCTCCCTTGAGGGTTGCTAATGACACTTGTTTTTGTATCCTTTTCAGGGTCCATAAGACACAAGAGCAACTGTTCATAAGATTGATGACTAAGTTCCACAGAAAACAGAGCTTCCACATTAAGCAAATGAGCTTCCATGGACTTTGTTAACAGAAGCCAGGCATCACAGTGCACAGATTCCAAAGTTATTGCATCAACTAGAGAAAACATGGAGTAGATAACAAAGACTCTCAAGGATTTAATCTAACTTAGAAGGAACACTTACACCTTATCAAAGAGATAAGCCTTTCCATGCCTGCAGTGGAAAGACTGGAACAGAGATAAAACAAAGGATTAGAATCTATGCTGGTTGCCAACCAATCCTCTTAAAAAGGGTTTTTTTTTTTTAATGGATGTCAGACACTGAATTCATAATAATGTAAAAAGGATTTGAGTTTAGAATTCATCAACAATAAGAGCCTTCTAGAACTACTTTGTGAAGGAGAAAATCATATTTACATGATCTCGAAGGAAAACTTATTGTAATAATGCAAAAATGGGCAAGAATAAGGCCACCAATAATAAAGACTGCAGTACAATGAGTCAAAGACCACATAACTAGTTCTGATTGTCTTCACAATCTACAGAATATAGGCTCAAATAGGCAAAAGAAGAGTCTATTATGCATTTTATTTTGTCACACTTCAGAAAAAATAAAAAATAAAAAAACATAACCCCAGATTCATCATTAATAAACCAGTGGGTAATGGGTCTTTCCCAACACCATTTCTCATGTCCAATTCCCCATTCATAACCATGAACCAAAATAACAAAAATGCACAGTTGGTATACGATCCGAGAAACAGAGAAACCACCAGAAATCACAACGATCAATCAGATGTATAAAACAAACCTCAGAGATGATGTCATCCGCGAGAGCAAGATGAGTCTTGCAGTGCTTGCAGCTGTAGAAACGTCCTTCAAGAGCGATCGCAAATAGCCTTCCCATTTTTTTACCCTTATATCTTCAACCTATCTACCCACTTAACAAACCAATCCAACAAATACACGTATTAAATCACTGTACTCATCCACACACACCCAAACAAAACCACCAAGCCAAAACATTCACATCAAACTGAACCCATCTCTTTTCCATCGAAACGATCTTGATTCGATAAATTATTACATCAATGAGCACCAAACAAAACCCCAGAATAAAAATCACGTATAAATTGAGAAGAAAAAAAAAAAACAATCGATCCCGATATACACGAATCGAAGACAGAACAATGCCAACATATCTATAGAGAGAGAGAGAGAGAGAGAGAGAGAGAGAGAGAGCGAGAGAGGGAGAGGGACGAATTGAGTGACCGTACCAATCACCAGCTGTTTCTCTTTCTCTTGCAGACGGATAGAGAGAGGGAGACAGAGGGAGGACCAGAGCTGCGAGAAAACGTGACTTTGCTTGCATGCCCGATGCGCACCCAGCGACCCACTATATGTACTCGGACAGACGAACAGACAGACACACATGGATTACATGTGTGCGAAAGCTGCCAGGAACTCGAAATCCAAGAGACCCTTCGGGTTTGGGCCAAAACAGGAAGGTGTTTTGCAACTAAGTACATTACTGTTTCGTCTTTGGCATCCCCGCGTTCCGTTGTTGCTACTCGTCCCATTTTTATTTATTTATTTTCCTTTCTGCTACTTGACTTTTCCCATATGAGGCGGCGAAATTACATTTTCCTCCTTATTCCATGCTATCCTATCGCCTGAAAATTTATCCGCTTTTTTGGCGGTTCATTTTTCTTGTTTTTTTCGTCTTTTTATAACTTTATAATTTCTATTTTTCAACAAGCGCGGAAAATAAAAGGAAAAATGATTTGATGAAAATGGGCCCATATTTGGGCCAGCTGACCAGATTACCCCACTCATCAATTTCTCAGTTTTACCGATGAATTCGAACTCATTGTTATTGTTATTGGAATTGTCTACGAAGTTTAAAATCTCAAGTACGAGTTTAATACTTAAAATAGAAGCTCATAGTGTAAAGGCGTTACCGGCAATATGGTGAGATCAAGGAGACTTCTCTGCTTCCGTGACCTTGGAATTGGAAAACCAGACAAATGAGGAACGGAGTCGCCACACTTTCCCGGCAGTGGCATCCATCCTCTACTTCCTCGTCTGTCCCATTTTCACTTCTTTCTTTTCAGTTTCTATCCGATTATTTGAAACACCCATATCAGATAACGACCCTTATCCGATTTGACTTTATTTCGGGGGGTCGTCTGTGACCAGGCAGAGGGCCAGCCTATCAACCCCATCTTCTGAATCAAAAAGCGATGGCCTAGATAAATGAGCAAATCGTCAACCATTAACTACATGAATACAATTCCCTGAAGTTTAAAGAATAGACTCATCCGTGTCAATTAAAGCCTATTTTTAGAGGGAATAAACCAGGGACATAGTCTCAAAATCGATTCCTGATACACAACAAAAAGTTTTTGTAATTCCTAGTCAAGCTACACCGCATAAGGGGGAAAAATTGTAATCCAATAAAAGAACTACAAGATTGGTACTTCCCCACAACAGGAAGAACAGATTAGTATTCAAGCAGGAGAAGAAACTCGGTCTGTGGCTATTCGTCTGTCAACCTTGCCCACTCTTTGTGGAGGCCACACAATATGGGTAACCCTTCCATTGATTAAGCCCAAGGGAATCTGCCACAAAGATCTCTTCAGATTAGCCAGAAAGCAAGGATAATTCATTCCCCCTCCCCTCTTCAGATAGGCAACAAAGCAAGGAGTATTAGAACAATATATCAAATACCATTTGGCAGAATGGGAAGGTTCTACATAGTTATGTGCACAAATCATTTAACAAATGATGGCAAATTACATAAGCAAGATCTAAGTCGTGGCACTGTTTAATTCAACTCAACCTGGAAAAGCTGTGGCATGTGACTTACTGGGCCAAAAGATCTTGAATCCATACTAAAACTTGGATTGTCTCCCTCAACCCAACAGCGCCCTTCAGGGATCTTGACCACATCATGTGAATGAGGAGTTCCAATCCAGTCACCAGGTAAGCCGATAATTCGTTTTACATATTTCTCCTTGTGATTAATTGGGGAGCTACAAAAGGATGCAACTAAAGCAACATCAAATAAGAGCATGAAAATGGGGCATCAATGCTACTCTCATGTGCCCAATCCTTAATTATCCGCAATATCTTTATAGTTTCTGCCTAATATATCAAAAAAAAAGCCCATGATATGCCAGAGCTCATCCTGGATAAACAAGCTTACTGAGTTTCCTCCTGTAAGCAAGCTACGGCCACTTTTAGCTAATAGTTGAGAGACTTCCAAATGATCTTAGCTTTTAATAAACCAAGGAAGCCAATTATAGCATGGGCTGGCATACCTGAGGTTCACCCGTACACCCTAAACAAAACAAGAATAAAACTTGAAAAAAGAAGAAATTCTCCGACCAGCCTTCAAGATAGCATGTTTAACTAGATGGACTTTCGGTTGGAACTCCATTAGTTACTAAAAGGAGAGTCAAAGACTCAATGTTATGACAATTGCTATTTCTATAGTCATGCAGAAATTGAATAAGATCAATTAACATCCTGTTGACATATTTAAGTGAATTCACTGCTAGATGGGTTAAAAGAAACAAGATTCATCAAAATCTTCAATTTCTTTCTTTTCAGAGATTAGTGTATGGGCGCCCTAATAACTTGTAAATGAACAATGACATCTGTGACCCACAAGAATAAGAGAAATGACTTGGAGAACTACCCAAAAACCACCACATCGCCATGCGAGAACTTGTATTTTTCAAGGCATAACTTCTCTACCAGCACAAAATCGTCTGCAGCCAAAACCATGGTCAAATCACAAGAAATATCTTTGACGCATACCAGTTCAGTTTCAGCAAAATGCATTACCCCAAAGAGCATTGGTTCCAGGATTAAATGTGGGAGACATAGAGATGCCCTGAACAGGAACAACAGTAGCATATCGGTCTCTGATGGTGAGACCTATCAGCCCAATTGTGAAGGACTTCTTCACGAAGTTCCACAAAAATTGGCGAGAACCCATTCTAAGACTAGAGGCATATCACATGAAACTTGCAACCATCTGCACCAAACAGCAACACCAACATGACAAATAAATCATCATACAATTTTCAAGTAATGACTTAAAGAGCACATCTAAAGATATGAATCACATCATCTCTGTTAAACCTTTGATATCAATAACAAGACTTTTTTGCAAAGAAATCACAAGTAACTATAACTAGCTATTATTTAGTGGGAATTTACCTTAACAACTTAACCCATTATTTTAGGGATAAAAAGCACTAAAGCGGAGATGTCTTTCTTCTTTATTCTACAATCAATTGAAACACTGAATTCTTGTGTTTCCATCAATATATTAGAATTCATGTTCCAAATTCATTGTTAGTGACGAAACTCACTAGAGATCTATATATATAAATATTAATAAATAGAAGTTCAGTTAATAAGAAATTAATTCAAAATTTTATTTTTTTTCTCCCTTTCTCTCTCCTTCTCTCTTTTTTTCTCTTACACAATTTGTCCATGTATCTTATTCTTTGATTACTTACTCTTCTTCTCTCTTCTTCTCTCTCACACAATTTGTCCACATATCTCATTTCTTTTTATTACTATCCTAATAACTTGGCATCAAAGCACCAATTTTAAGCATTACTCAAACTCTAGTAAAGAAGCATAATCCGAATATGATGGAGAACACGAAACTCTAGGTGGTGGATGGACAATTCCAACAGCATAAATAGTTGATATAGTCATTAATCAAGAACTTTCAGTCATTAGAGTTTCTATCCAAACAAGTATAGAGAGACAACTCGTTGAGAGTGTCTGAGCAGAAACTAAAATGACAACCCAATAAATGATGAAGACTCTTAACACATGAGCACCAATCTAGTGCATGGATAAGCAAAGGATAGCAAAAATGCCAAATAACTCCACAGGACAGAGTATCTTTCTGTCTCCCATAATTCAACTCTTGTACCCAAGAGAGAGAAATTTCACAAGGGAACTGTCGTGCGTCAAGAGTCTAAAATTGCTACTCATGCCACCAAAATTGAAACTACCAAATTTTGATAGTAAAAATCCACATATATGGTTAAAGAATTATAATCATTATTTTTAGTACTACAACATGGTCAAGAATAAAAAGCTACAAATTATGGCTATGCACATCGATGGACGATAAGACTAATATTTGATTGTAAGGGTGATTAGCAATTAAGTCCAATGGAACGTGAGTCCTATTTGAGTAGGATCTTTGTTGCTGTTTTGGGAATCCATTATAGTCAAACACTACTAAGAACTTTTATAAGATAGGATAGACGATAAAGGTGAAAACATACTAAAAGCATTTTAAGGAACTTTTAAACACTACCATTTTGAACTTCCTCAATGGGTTAGACAATGAGATTCAGCCGATGGTGAAGATACTCGGACTAGTTACACTCAAGGCTTTCGAGTTTACAACCTTATAAGAGATAATCATGAGTACTATTAGAAAAAGAAAAAAATAGAATATTACAAATAAAGTAGTTGGGTCATAAACAGATGCGGCCACGACAACAGTTAAGGAAACTTGGAACCTATCCAAGAGAACTTCATTATCAAACTGTATGTCTAATGAATTGAAAAGAATCAAAATATACTATTGATGTGAAAACAAGTATACATATGATCATTAATACTCTCAAGAGTTGTAAGGTGATAAAGGTGAAGGTGAAACCCTGCGACCACCTAACCACCATTTGGATATCACTGAGTCTAACCATCATTTGGGTATCATCGAATTTTTAAGAATAAGGACAATTTTACACAAGAATAGGCATTAGATTCTATACCCTAAGTTTATTACTAGTAACAAAAATAGTCTAATAATATAAAATAATAAATTAAATAATATATAATAAAAAATCATTAAGTATTTAAATGTATACACCAGAAATAGCCGACACTGAGTTAATTCAAAATTTTTTTTTTATTCTTTCAATTGCTTTTTCTCTTACTCTCTCCTTCTCTCTTTTTTCTCCAAAATCCTATTTTTCTTCCCTCATTGCTTTCTCTCTTTCTCTCTCTCCTTCTCTTTTCTTCTCTCTCACACAATCTGCCCACACATCTCATTCCTTTCTGTTATGATCCTAACACAATACAAAGCTAAGATTGAGGAACACAATACAACCAACATTTCTTCTTTTCCTCTTCGTTTCTATGTTATCAATATTGAATGGGTGTCTCAAAATCAATAGGCAGATGACTCTTAACGTTTCCAATAATCTTCAGCGTCACTGATTCTTAAAGCAGCATTCCAAACAAGCCATTGCCCATAAATTGAATCTTATTAACATTTCACATCAAACATCTGAACTGCACCTTTGTATCGACCCGACGAGAAAACCAGCGTCCACTTCACGCAAATGACAGAGACTTTAAATACTCGAGAGAACGAGAAACGCGGAAAAGAATACAGCTAATCAGACTATTTACTAGATTAACAGAGCTAATCAAAGAACAAGAACCAGACTATTTACTAGATTATCGTAAGAAGGATTTGGAGTGGGCTCATTTATCTTTATAAAAAATCAATTTAAAAAAAAAAGAAAGAAAGAAAGAAAGAAAGAATTGGAGCGAGATTGAAGACTAACCGGTGCGGAGAGACACGCTGCTTCTGTCGTCGGCAAACTCCGTCAAGTTCTCTAGGTTTTCATGGGGTTGTTTGGGAGCTGGGAATCGCGCCTGCCACCTGGTTTACGTAAATTTTAGAAATAGCCCGCCCGTGAAGTTTCCGACCCGTTGTCAGTGGGTAATCCGGGTTTTGGTTTTGGGCAAAAATAACAAAAAAATAGAAAACCTGACTGCACCTGTCTGTTTTGTCTCTCCCTCCTTTCTTTCTTCTTTTCTTTTGTTTTCTTTTGTGGACTGCTGGTTCACTCCTATTCGGCCCAGGCTCGGTTAGCGACATGAGAGACGTTAGTAAAAGTGTCGTGGACCACAAACACCAACTAAACCCACCAAAAAAATAAAGAGTGTCCTGGACCTCGTGGCCTGTTGGTAAACCAAAATTTTTAGCCCCCTCCCTTCAACGACCCACCAATAGAAAAGATCGAATTTGGGATAAATTTTGGCAATTTACTCCTCTCGAAACATTGCTGTAAAATTGATATGAAACACTAGGTTTTTTATTTAAAAAAAAAGATTATTACATCTAAAACTAACGCCAATCATTGGTTGAATGGCCGAATTGTGCAATATTTAGATTGTAGCACTTCAAAAAAAAAATTAAAAAAAATTGAGTTTACTAATAATATTATCTAAAATTTTAATTTTGAATTTAGAATTTAATCAGTAATCTAAAAATAATAATAATAATCTTAAAATTCCTGCATCAATACACTCGTGCACCGTGCACTTCAATAATTTTATTAGCGAATGTGCAAACCAGAACAAAGGATTGAATAGTGAGTTAGACCGGCCACTTGCTCCGACGGCTTATGGATCGAAGAAGATTAATTAAGTAGGGTTAATCTGCACCGACAATCGTTAAACTTAATGACACTTTTAAGCTGCTATTTCCGGGCTCCCTTCGTTCGATAAGGTAACTGGCAAACGAGGTAACGAAAGTGCACTAGGATTGTCAAAGTTGTGATTTTTACAACAACAACGAGGCGGCAGATATTATTATATATCCTAGAAAAACATCTCGGTGCCCAATGACGACGGTAATAAGATACGTAATTTAAGATGTCAAGTTGTCAATAATGGTCGTGTGCAGAGGGTCACTCAAGTGAGTAGCCCAGTTGTTGAGGGGGCCTTTTCCAGTGACAGCAGCTTGAACGGCGAAGCCAAGGAAGGCAACCATGGCAAGGCGAGCGTGCTTGATCTCTGCCAATTGAAGGGTAGCCTTCTTCTCTGGGTCAGCGGCTAGGCCAAGTGGATCGAAGAACTTGCCTCCTGGATAGAGCCTCCTCTCGGGGTCGAGCTCGGCGTTCCTTTGGAACTCGATGTACCCAATCACCAAAACCTCGATCCAGATCAAAGTGGTCATGGAGAAAGGCAGTGGCTGGCCAAGGTACGATGACCCTTCAACTAGCTCTACCTGTTTTAATTACCGCAAAACCCAATGACCCATAAGCCACAACTGTTTTGCTCTTCCCACAATTAAACACTTAATTAGCAAGATAATTCTTAGATCGACCCTTCTAATGTGGAAGAATTACAGGTAGATTAAACTCACAAATGTCATTATTTTTGGACAATAACTATTTCATTTTAATTTTTAGTTGTCACGTTTTAAGTGTTTATAATGAGTTTTTCTAATTAGTTTAAAACAATATCCCTATACTAATATCACACATTCACTACATACAGAGCTGCAACCTTCAACCTTAAATGGCAATGCCGTTGATACCTAGTGTCTTTTTGGTAACTATAAGAGCGTACCTTTCCGGCATCTTGCCAGGTAACTCCGGTGAGCCACTCAACGGCGAGAGCACCGAGAGTAGCCAACATGGCCCACCTTCCATGGATGAGCTCACATTCACGGAACCTCTGCAGCCCAAACACCTCGCTGTACGGCTGGAACGGCGTTGACTTCACGTCGGAGATCTCAGTGCGGGTCCCAATGATATCGCCGGCCTGGTTCTTGGCCAAGTTCTGGTCCAACGAGTCCAGCTCGAACTGCAAATACTCGGCGGGTTTCCCCAACCCAAATGGGTCAAACCCGTAATCGCCCACCAAACTGCCGTCTAGCCAAGCGGGTGCCTTGGCTCCCGGGTACCACAACGGCCGATCTGAATTGGGCTTGAAAGATTTCTTGGGTGGGGCTTTCTTTGTTCCAAAACCGAACCGGCACCGAATCCGACCCGAATTTGAGAAAGTGCCTGGGAGCCGCGTTCCCATGAATGAGGATGCAGCCGCAGCAGCTGTGGCGACAGCCATGGCTCGAGTCCAACGTGCGCTAGTTGTGTTTTTTTTTTTTTTTTTGGGAAGATGGTAAGTGATTTGATCGCGTTCTGTTAGGCTGGGGAAGCCTCGAGTTTTAACTAAAGCTTTGGGCGCTTTATCCAGGTTGGTGGCCGGTAGCCGTTGGATCGAGTAGCGTATCCATCTGTCGACTGGGAAGGCATTTGCCTTATTCTGCCTTATCCGCATGTGGGGTCACGAGATAGGAGCATGAGCTTTGCTGTTTCACCGTTCGCAATATTTTTTGTGGTTGATGTTTCTGTAGCGAAATCTACTCGAAATATCTTTCTGGATTTTTTTTTTTTTTGGTTTTTTAAGGAGGAGATGTGAGAATTTTATAATTCAATTGTCTAATTGGAGTATTGGACACCCTTCTGTCTGAAACGTAAAATGTTTATTTAGAAAAAAAAGAAAATTTTTATTTTGTTTTTTAAATATAATTTATTTATTATTTTACATTACATACTAAATATAATTTATTTAAGATAAAAATAATAAAATAAATTTATATAATATAAAATTATAAATAAATTATATTTACAAAAAAAATAATAAATACTCTTTTTTTTATTATTATTAACAAAGGGGAAGTAACGCATTAAAAACAGATCTTGTGACTATGTTCCGACAAATTGAAATTGGTGGCTCTCAACAGCAGACTGTTGAACGTGGGACCAACAATTGTACATGGAACGAAGTTACCACCTCGTAAGCTTTTCGCCCTTCCGTCAACGATCGCCTTGGCATTAAGTTTACTCGCTGGCCATTTTGTAATTTGATGTACATTATTGATCAGGTCATGCAACACGTCAGGACCCATTTATGTTCTGATCCTTTTTAATTCTATTTTGCATGAAAGTAATATATATATATATATATATATATATATATTATTTTTATTGTTATTTTTTTTGTCCTTGATTTCTCTTTAAAATAACACAAAATAGAATTGCGAATCTCGTCACATAAAATCAGGTGTCCAAATTCTACCCTTTTTCGTGTCTGGAAAATTCTGCCAGCACTCGAAATTGAAGGGCCAAAAGAAGGACGGACCCTCATATTATTATTATTATTATTATTAAAAAAAAAATAATGCCATCGGGGAATTTCAATCTCTAACAACAACGGACGGACGATCTCATTCTTTCATTCTGCTGTTTTCTCTACGATTCTCAGCTCAGTAAGTTCCAAACAGTTATTGATACCAAATTATTTATTATTTAGATAGTGAATATTGAATTGGAAATGCACGTTTACTTTTGAAACATAGAAAACTATTTTTCCTACATTAAACTTGTTTTCTTTTTTTTTCTTTTTTTCTTTTTAGAAATACGTTGGGGCGAGTCCAGGGGCGAGTGGCCAACGAATCCTCTCACCGCCACGTCAATGACGAGTGGCTGCTCGGGAGCTAATTGCTAATCAGAAAATGTTAATGGGATGACAGACAGATAAATAGTTAATAAAATAAAAAGACGGAAAGTAGTAGCCTGAAGAAAAATTTAACGAAAAATAAATCCCAGAGATAATTATCGCATCGTGGAATATCTTGAGAACCGGCGTAGCCCGTAACGGCGTACTTGACCGCAGCCCGAGTGGCTCTTGTTCCCGCAAGGCCCTAGATTTTACCGGCTGGTCCGGTCACTTTACCGAGTTAGCAGCTCTGTGGGTCGGTCGTACTCCTCAGCCCTTTTTTTCTTCAATAGTATATCGCGAGAACTGATTCCCCTGTTTCGCTTGCCGAGCTCTGTTCCGCTTTCGAAAGGTACTCTTTGTTTTCCGTAATCTTTATCATTCTTATTTGTTTTTTAATTTATGGATCTTTTTCTGATACTTTTTCCAATTGTTTCTCGTTTTTATGTTAGAAAATTTTGGGGTTTCGGTTTTTTCTTGAATTTTCCACAGTTTGCGGACGCTCTGTTTTCCCCTTTTTTTTTTTTTTTTTAATTTTGTTTTTGTTTTTCTTCTTTTTTGTGTTATGCGTCTCGGTGATTATGAAGTAGAAGAAATCACGAATTGGCCGTCTTAGTTAATCATCTGCTGAAATTTTCCATAAAAAGTTCCAGTGCCTTTGCATGTTCAATCAGAAGGTAAATCATATTTCTCCTCCTCTTCCACAGTATATGGCGAAAAAAACTTAAAACCCATGCTATTTCCTCTGTCTCTGAGAACGTGAGTGTGAACCGTTCGTCTTTGTAAGTATGTTTAACCATAAAACTACGTTCTTATGCATTTTTGGGATCGTATAAGCGTGTGTTTGTAATCCATAGCCCGTTGACTTGTGTAATTGGCATGGTGCTTCGGTTGATTGGTGAAAGTTTATGGACCAAATTGAACTTTTCGGTCAATTTTTTTGCTTATATAGGCACCGGCAAATAATGAAGACCGCCAAGGGTAAAGGGTCAGCGAAGGTTTCAAAGGAAGCTTTGAAGCCTGTTGATGACAGGTTAGTAGGCTTGCCCTTGTGAATTTATTTATTTTGGACTTTGAGAATTGCCTAGAATATGGCTTATTTTCTAATCAAAGGAATTGGGGTTTGTGGTTTTTATTGGGTCAAAAGCTTTATTGATACTTTGCAGTGATTACCAAAACATCATTGTGATGAATCACAATGTATCCCTTTTTCTTTCAGAAGAGTTGGAAAGAGGAAGACAGTGGCTGTGGCCGAGAAAAGTAGCAAACGGAAAGCCAAGAAGGACAAGAGGGCCAAGAAAGACCCTAACAAACCAAAGCGCCCTCCTAGTGCCTTTTTTGTCTTCCTGTATGCATCTCTATTTATGGAAGTTGATTGACTGTTCTTGCTTGTATTATGGGAAATCTGTCAATTTGTGTCATAAATGATGTTGCAGGGAGGAGTTTAGGCAGATTTTCAAGAAAGAAAATCCAAATGTGTCATCTGTTGCTGCGGTAAGCAATTATATGTTTTGAGCTGTTGTGACTTAATTAATGGATTACAATTAAACTGTGTAATTGATATTGAAGGTTGGAAAAGCTGGGGGAGAGAAGTGGAAATCAATGTCTTCTGCTGTAAGTACTCCATGTTTGTCAGTTATACTATCCTTTTCTATTGTTGAAAAGAGGATCCTTTGGTTTTGAATTATGGAAATGAACTTGTAAACAAGCATGGTTATATGAAGAGAGGCAATGCATTTCCTTGAATTGCGAGTAAGTTGTAGACTTCATGATGCCAAAGCAATAGCAATGCAGCCGCAACTTATTTCTTTGAAAGTGACATGTCTTTGTGGTATGTGTTGTGATCGACTGTTGCATGATGTTTGTCTTTAGGGGCAACATTGGCGGTAGAAATTTATCTTTAAAATTTTATTCTCTTGAGGAAACTTGAGAGAGTTGTTTTCAAATTAGCTTATTATGTTATGACAGATATATACATCCCTTGGAGATAACTGGCTAGTTTTCCTGACTTGTTTGCTAGGAAAAAGCTCCATATGAAGCCAAAGCTGCAAAAAAGAAGGCTGAGTACGAGAAGCTTATGAATGCTTATAACAAGAAGCAGGTAATAATGTTGGTTCAATGGTCTCAATTTGCAAGAGGTTATCTATGGGCTTGTAATGTGTTTGAATTTTCTGGTCTTATTGTGGCAGAGGAGTACTAGCGATGATGGTGATGAGGCGTCAGATCGATCAAAATCAGAGGTGAATGACGAGGAGGTAGCCTCTAATGGAGAGGTTTTCATTTAGTAGTCCATTTTTCAAATTTTGCAGGAATAAGCTTCAGATGCTGCCATTAAAAGTGCTTTGAAGGCCTTTGCCTTTAGGAAATGGTTATGGGTTAATTCCTGATTTTGCAATCCTTCATTCAAGTCAGGCTGCAAATTGTTTATGAATTGTTCTTCCATGGAATACTTGAATTCAGAAAATACACACTTATATTGATTTATGTTGTGATTTTTTCTGTTATATCAGCGCTAATATTTATGTTCATTTTCCCTTTTCTTTGAGTTAGGAAGGTGACCAAGAGGATGAGAAAGAGGATGTAGAAGAAGATGAAGAGGAGGAAGAGGAAGAGGATGACGATGAGGATGATGATTGAAATGGAATCCTGTTGACCTTGTGCATCATGGTAGCTTAGGAGAACAATTCCTGAATTTTGTTTGTGAATAGTCTTTACTTAAACTGGGTACTTTTCTGAAGGAGTGGTAGAAATGATGTTTTTGTGAAGCAGGACGACACGTTTGGGGTCCTGCTACCGTGATGCCCTAGTTGCTTCAAGTTGGGCAATGGCCATGGTGTATCCTGTCTTTGTCAAATATAGCACTTTACGGCCGCGCAAGACAAAATTCTCGTCTTATATTTTATCTACATCCATTTATTTACAATGGCACTAGCAGGTAGGTGACTCTAGTTTACTGGCTTTGAGCTTCTGTCTCTCGTGTCAGTGAGATGCCTATGTCGGAACACATTGCAGACGCGCCAATGAACACGTTGATATGCTCTTTCTTTGATGATTTCTACGTGGATGCTTGCATCACTAGACGAGCCATTGTCGTCTCATTATGTCTATGTCGTCCAATATATTCCATAATGGAAAACCCTGTATTTGCCTCTCAAGTATAATCATCACTTAATTGCCTAAACGAACGGGGCATTAGTCACATGTTATCCCAGACATGGAACACACATGTGCCTTTACATAAGTTAGCTGAATGACTTGCAAGTTGCAGCATTTCAAATCCATCACGCCTATGAGGGTTAATAATTAGAAACAAAGGTCTATACACAATTCTAAAAACCTCTCCCGGCAAATGACTCGGAACAGATAGAAACAAGAATTATATACAATCAACGATATGCCATATACAAAAAGTTTACCACATCCCTATCTGTGGCTCTTCACAGCGAACGAGGATCACAGGAAACAAGCATTCGATTGGGAGTAATAAGAGGCAACTTTTCAATGTACATGTATAGTCTCTTCGAATTCTCCTGAGTGATTGAAGGCAAGTCAACAATGTCGTGGTTGCAAGTGTAAATCCAAAGATCACCTGAGTTCACTCTCTTGAGGCTGTCCCGACAGAAAGGGCAAGACTGAGAACGTGCGCACCTAAATCAACCATTCACAAGGTGTAAAAACATTTTGTATCCACTCTGGTGATGTCTTTACTTAAATGCAAACAGAAGACTTGGAACAAGACAAAATGAAAAGGAATAAGCTTTACCAACTGCGGTAGCACTTCATACACATGGAGTGAATGCATTTGGGCAATACAACCTTTGTGTTAATCTCCATGCAAATTCCACACTCTTCTTCCCTCTCCAGATCAAGTTCAGAGAGTTTTCCTTTGTCCGTCTCATCTTTCTTTCTATACTTGGCAAAAATTTCTCTCTGCTTTCTCTCCTCTACATCCGTAATTCCCCTGTGAAGTTGCAATAAAGAGGGAAATATCACCCCTGTCAACAAGTACCCACCGTGTGAAAACAAGTTCAATTAACTTTGTCCTGGTTCTCCCAAAGAAAACAATGACACAATTAAGTGCACAGAATACAAAAGCAACTTATTTCTCATGGTTGAAAGACAAATGCAGACTCCCTTGGGAATCCACTCACCATAGAACTCTCTTAAACTAGCTTTCCTCTCATGAATGGACATGGTTGTTTTTCCATTTTCGTAGGCCTGTAACATATCATAATGTCATCACTAGGTTATGATGAAGGTGAAAGTCATTTTGCTGACCTGAATGCAAATCACCTTGTATACAAGAATCCTAAGTAATCCCAAAGAACCAGCAAGGTGACAGTCGGTCCACTGAACAAGAAAGAGGAAAAAATGAGCAGCAGGACTATAGGATAATCTCATTTGGAGGCAGGCACCATCATATTGCCTAGGATAATCAGAAGCCCTGTGACACAAAGAAAATATGATTAGATCAATCATGCTGCTGCACCATCATTTTCACATTAATTAAATGAAACCCATCAATCAGGTTATTCCACAATCAGGATTTATGGCTCGTGATGTTGAAATCCAAACAAGAATGCTCTTGTGATACAGGGGCACCACAGCTTCTTTTATATGGTTATTAGTGGACCTCTCTGTCTCTGTCTCCCTGTGTGAGTGTGAGTCTCATTCACATTTTGGTTCTACATTTTCTCTTAATCACCCAACAAAATTTGAGTGTCTGAAATGAAATCAAATATAACATTCCGTTGGTATTTGTGTGGAAGTGAGTTGCACAGGCTTGTCCAGATCATTCAAATACAGGGCCAATAGAAATAACAGAAAAACTTAGGTTCAATAGTTCAATAAGAAAATCAAGAACAATCAGAGCTTTCCACTCCCCCATCTGAACCAGCGGTGAACTGTTAGCCCACGGTACATGAAACACTCCATAACCACCAAAATCAATAAGGTTTTCAAAAACCAATAAATAAATAAATAAATAATATATATATATATATATATATATATACTTAACATAATCAGTCACGAGGGAAGACAAATGAAAAAATCGCATCAGAGATACAGAACAAATCTGTAAAATTATTAAAGGTTTTCGCTAATCCCTGATCCACTCAATAAAAAGAAGAAGAAAAAACAGATATCTCTGGAACTGTGTGCTTTAAGCAATAACTATCTTGTCGACAAGACACGACCATAGGACAAAAAAAAACACACACACACCCACAAAGCTCCCAAAATTGAATCAGGCGGTAGGTAGATCAATATTTTTTTCTTGGATCTTTTTGAACTTTTTTCAAAGGCCCATGAACAGATGAAAAATAAGCAGAGAAGACAGAAAAAAAAATTTTAAAAAGGGGGGGGGGAAGGAAGAAGAAATTACAGGGTATTGGCAAACTGAATGTCAGCTTCGAGAGCCTTAAGAGAATCCTTGAACGATTTTCGCATTTCCTCCCTTTCTTCTCCTCTCCACCAACAAACAATTAACACACCCAAAAGCCACTCATTCACCAAACTCCTTCAAAGAACAAATCTTTAACAAGAAATTATCGTTTCCATCAAAACCAAACCAAAAAAGAAAAGCCTTCAAAATTTATAAACCCGATAATTAGAAGCTTTTATGGATTAATCTATCCAACTGTGGCAGGTAGAGGAGAGAGAGAGAGAGAGAGAGAGAGAGGGTGGCGTTTGCTACTTTCGCTATTCACTTGGAGCACACGTCATCTATTCGTATATTACTAAAGTTTTACTCTCTGTCTGTCTTCAAGTCCTGCCCATTAAAGCCTAGAAGAAGATTGGAAGAATAAATAAAATAAATTTGATTATTTGCTAAACGGCCCTTGGTTTTGATTCGAAATTTATGCCAAGTCCCCGCTTCGGCGCTTCCCGAAATTTCCGTGCGCTCACTTGTCGATGACACCTCCTAGCTCGCCAACTGGATACTCCACAGGGAAGTATGGAAAATCTGTGCAACTTCGACGAGTAGCGATTAAAAATTCACGTACGTGTCACTGTGGGGAACGTAGCGTTCTTGCAACCGTAGCGGGCGTGCACCGCACGATCTAGTTATTAGTTGTGGGCTTCGTGATAGATGTCCGAAGAATTTGTGGACGCGAAGATTGAATGCGCATCGATTTTAACCGAAATTATAATTAATTTATAATTTATTTAAAAAACATATTAATTTATTATTTATTAAATAATAAATTAATTATAATTAAGATGTATCTAATTTATGCTACGTATATAATTATTTCTATGTTTTAATTGCACTTAAAATGTGATTTAATAAAAATATATATATAATTGCATTTATTTAAAAGAGTATATTATGGTACATTAATTATATTTTTAAAAATTAAATAATAATTTTTTAATAATAATTATAATGCATTATAATAAGTGTGATTGGTTGCTAATCGTTTTTAACAAAGAGTAACGAGGAAAAGTGCTCTTGCTTTTTGTCTTGACGGCAACTCTTTTATTAAAATTCTTATGCTTAACGTACATATTTTTTTCAAGTAAAGTTTAGTTTTAAAAAATGATGAGATTGGGGAGCCGGGGCTCCTTTAAAGATGGCTGGGAGGACGATGAATGAGATTTTTCACTCGTCTGTATACGGCTCTTGTCACTGAGCTTGCTATGGTAAATTAAAAATACAATGTAATGTAATATGTAATTCTACAGCATCGTTCTTCTGTGGCTTCGTCTCTGTCTTTTCTTTTTTCCCCTGGCGACTTGCGCCGCGGACTCTGGAACCCAATCTTTTATTTATTCCCTTTAAGCGCTCTCATTTCCTGTTGTTTTGTTTTTGACACGCGTTTACTTCTACGGCCACCCGCTCGCGCACTTCGAGCGATTGGGACTTGGGTGGAAACGGCGCCATATCATCGGTACATAATGTGGGACCAGGGCCAGGGCCAGGGCCCCTCGGCGCCAAATGGTCAAGTCGTATTGCATACTGACGTTCATACACACCGTTGAGGTTTTTTTTTTTTTTTTTTTTCCTTTTGCGTCGGTCAAAAGAAGTCCCAGTTT
>CM034044.1:11677199-11691619 GCA_019804595.1 Bruguiera parviflora
ACAGGTGTACGGTGGAGGATATAATTGCCACACAAAACATTAATAAGTGGACCTCTGTTGGGGGAGACAAGAGGTCGAAAGTAATGTCGTGTCTTGAACACTAGTACCATTCCGTGTATTGGCATATTAGCTCTGTTTCTTGCGGGTTTCATCCAAGATTCTCTGCAACTCTTTCTCACTGGCTGTGATCAGACGCTTCACCATGTCAAAGGTGGTAAGCCTAATGCTGCAGCAGAAAAAGGAATGGCTAAGAAAAGTGCCAGAGAAAGCAAAACAAATTAAGTTAATTTTGCAGTAAGTGCCAGTATTTTCCACGCACAGAACAAAAGGAGTGAAACGGGAGATTCCATATCCAAAAATGATCTCTTTTACAACGGTGGTATACCTCGTCTTCAAACCATTGTTCTTTTCAATGTTCTACTCGGCATGGGATTAATCTTAAACTGAGTTCTGATGACCATCAATTATAGAATATATTCTTGCAGGAGAATATTAGAACTAGAAAATCATGCAGGAAAATTCAAAAAATCAGAATCCTCCCGCAGGGTGACATTGTGGAATTTAAGGCCTTAGGTTCATCTGTATCAAGCAAACAAGTCATCATGCTGGATCATAGTTTTCATTCCCATAAATGAAGATAATGAAATGGAAATGAAAGAAAACCTGCTATTTGGTAGGTTCTTCAATGCATTGGGCACAAAACCTCTATACAAGCCAACAACTCCATCACGCTGCACAATTCCTGGAATGGCGACATTAAAATTTTACTAGGTATTTCAGTTTGGATAACCTCAGCATGGAATAAAAATAATTCCATACATATCTCCAGTTTTTATATCAACAATTACCAGGAAAAGCATCCAAGACTGTCTTGTAAGGTGTACCCTTCATTTGCATTTGCCTTCTTACTGTGTCCAAGGGATAGCATGTAAGTGTTGCAAAGGCAGCAGAAACAACAGCTGTTAATAGAGATGACTGCGCTTTCTCCTTGTGTTTTTCTGGCAAGGACTTTTTCACCCTGTTATTTAAATATGCTTAACAGTTTAAGACACCAATGTTTGGTCTTGTATGTTTTTTTCCCAACTAAAATTCTCAGGGCTTGAGAGGACTCACAAATCAAAGATGCAAAAGTTCACAGCAATATATGGAGCAATGCCAAGAAGAGAAGGCCCCAGACCATAATAAAACGATCCTATTCCTTCCTCTCTTAACATATTCCAAGCCATCTGGAGAATTCAACACCCACCTTTGTATACACAGATCATCCAATCAAAAACAAAGACAAAGTTCCAGTGGACAATCATACCTCAGACATAGTCCGATACCCAGGTTCAACTGCTAAGCGTAACCTTAGGACATCCAAAGGGTATGTTATCTAGACATAGAAGCCAAAATATGTGTAACAGTGAGATGCAAGCATCTTGCATGCAATATTCATAAGTGAATGAAGCAACACAAACCCACGAAAACACGCACATCACTAGCACAAACTGAAAAGGTACGGTAAGACTCAATTTCCTAGTTGGTCTGAAGACAAACTAAATATATTTTTGGACAAGACCAACAGTCAACATATGATCAACAGTGGTTTCTGACTTGCAGTTACTGAATTACTTACAAAAGTTGATGTCATGCCTGCACAAGCACCTGCTGCAAGTCTTCCGATGACAGAGAGCTCACCATCCTTCCTTCTAAACAATTTCTACTAATTCAATAGTTTAGTTAAACATAGCATCCAAAAACTGTCTTTTTAATACCCTCCAAATGACTGAATTTTGGGAATTACCTTATAAGTCTCGTAAGCAAACAGCTGCACAGCACTATAAGGTATTATCCGAATTAACTGAAATAATTCTCAAATTAGAAAACAAAACATGACCACGAACATTTGGGGAATCAAACTGTAAAATGAGGACAAATTCTGAATGACGAACAAAACCTGAGGGAGGTTTCCTTTCCAGTAACCTTTAATTCCTTCTTCTTTCCCTATTGTTGTGACAGCCTGCAGTTTAGTTACAGATAGACACAACATTAAGGCCAGAAACTTTAACAGACAACAGACAATTGAATTTAAGCAGACAGAAACCTTTGCATCTCATGCAAAACATGTCCCACTCGGTGAGCCGTAACACACCTCAACAAAACCAATTGCTTTCTTAGCACTTTCTTGCCCAACACGCACGCCATGAGTCTGTAAAAACATACCAGTTTATTTCACAGAAGTCAGTAATATTCCGAGCGCATGACCTGCAAGCATTCCTGCAATGCATTCTAGCAGCCCACACAATAAATTCACCGAAAAAAAAGCCAGCATGTGCTTTACCAGAGATATTAGACAGAATATTCATGTCCTCCATCCTACTCACAAAGCAGTAAATTTCGTGTGACAACCAACAGGGAGCCCCAATATTTCAAGCAAGAGGGAGGAGCATACTCCTGTCCTGCCTAATGATTTCTGCATTATAGTTCTCCTTATTCAAACAAAAGGTCTACAGCCATTCTTAGATCTAACGATGAAGAAAAGAGAGCTCCAAGATATGCATAGCAATTGAAATTTCTTGACATTGGTAATACATTAAAATACACATCGAATATCCGCTTGTTTTGTGATCCATTAAAACAATGTCACCGCAGAGCGTTTGCATCTGGTCTATATAGTGGCGCTTAATAAAATTTTCCTTCTTTTTTAAAAAAGAAAAAAAATTTCTTGAAATCGTTCATTCTAACGTAGCAAAAATGGATTTCAAATCCATGAGTCAAATGGTCGATCTTGTCAGCTGCAGAGAGTATCTTTCTTCTCTTCTACCAAAGTCTTCAGTTCAACATAAAACATTTGCCTGCACTTTCTCGGTCAACAAATGCACATACTCGGTAAAAAAGGTACATCAGAATCTCCATTTATCCAGTGGACAACCAAGAGCATATGCATTGATATTCACAGTCCCAAACGGTAGCGTTTGAGCCAAAGTCAAAATAACAGCAACGAAAACAAACATAACGAACCTGAGGGCAGGGAAAGGAAAAATACCTGCATAAGGAGCTTGATTCGGTCGAGAGGAGCAGTGACGGTCTTTGCGGCGGCTCCAGCGATAGCCCCGGCTGAAAAAATGGCGACGTCTCTTGGCACGTAAGCGAGAACAGCCAGCGGATGGCTCAAGAGCTGAGCTGCGCTTGGCGCGAATTCACTCTTTTCTCCCTTCTCCACCACCGAAACCGACGCAAAATTTCCAAAACCGCCACCACCACCGCGTCCCCATCCCACTACTCCTCCTCCGCGGGTAGTAACGCAAAGCTGCCCGCTTTTCCAAAGGGGCTCATGGAGACTGTCCTGTGAGGTTCTGAGGTTAGGAACGTTTCGAAAAGATAAAACAGCTCTCTCTTCTCTCATGGTCTGACTTGAAATTTGAAATGTTGAGAGGAATAGAAGTTAGGGAAATGGCGGATCTCGGTAATTTATAGGCCCCATTCTTAGAACAACCAGCCTCAACGCTCGGAGGGATAGCAGAAGAGGATAATGGTTTACCATTACCTTGTATATAAGTATTTATAACTAAAAATTTCTAATTAAAATACTCCATATAAATGAGAAGATATATAATAATTAAATAAAACATAAATTAAATTACTAAATATTTAATTAATAAAAAAATTTGATGGCTAAATATTTTATAATAATTAAATTAAAACCCTTGATTATATTAATATATTTTAAAATAAATAAATTAATTATAAAATAAAAAAATTTAATATAATTTATCAAATAATAAATAATAATAATCTAAGAAAAAAATCTGCATACTATTTATATGATAACTAACGACTAATAATTTAATAAGATAATATCTCTAATTAAATTAGATAATATTCTACTTAAATAATATAAATACTTAATAATCAAATAAAGAAATTAAATTAAATTATTAAATATTTACTTAAAATATTTGATGACCAAGTATTATAATATAGTTTAATTTTCAACTAATTGAGTTAATTATTACATAATTATTAATTAGTATTTTATTTCTTTTTTATACACATTTGCTTGATAAATAATTGATGGTGAACTAATAATTTTGATATAAGAATAAATTAAAAACATCTTTTTGCATGATTTTAATGAATAAAAAATACAACTTTAATTATTTTTAAAAATTTTTAAAAATTTATTATTATTATAAAATTTAAGTACTAATAAATTTTTAATATTTACTTAGAAATAAATTTTTGATTTATTAAATTTAAATTAATATTATTAAATATTCTTTTACTAATTATTTGCATTAAATATATTATATTATATTATAAATTTAAATATATATATATATATATATATATATTATTTTTTTATTAATATTATTATATTCAAAATAAACTTTAAATTTAGTTAATCAATTTAGATAATTTTTAATAAAAAATATTCATAAAAGAAAAAACTATTTTTAAAATTAAAAATATTTTTATAATTAAATTAATATGAAATCGAATACTTAAAAAATATATTTATTAAAAATTAATTTAATTTTTACAATAATATTTTTATTCACAAAAAATGGGTAACAACTCAAATGTAAATTTTCAAATATTTACATTATAATTAATAATTAATTAAAACTTTAAATTATACACATATTGATAATTAAAATTTTTAAAAATTTAAATCAACTTATTAAATGTTTACTAAATAAAAAAATTGATGTTTGAGTATTTGATAATAATTTAATTAAAATTTTTAAATAAAATAAAATATTTTAAAATAAATAAATAAATTATAGAATAAAAATTATAACATAGTATATTATATAAGACTGTAGAAATGTCCCCCGTCGGTCCATGGAATACGCTGACCGTGAATGTCCGATCAAATTCAAGTGAGACGGCTGTTCTTTTTATTTTAACAATCTGGCCGCCTGGGACCCGCTTCTCGCTATAGAACCAGGCCTTGAAATTGAAGGGCTTTCGGCCTTGGGCACATCTATTTCGATCACCACTACAGTTCTTTGACTTTTTCTCATAGGCCACGGCTCAATTTGAATTTAGATTCCACCTCCTATATGCTTTGGGCCTGCATCCTAAGATATGTGAACTGTATCAGTTTATAATGTACTTGCTATAAATAAAACAGTTTGTTTAAAATAATTAATTTATAAATTTTATATAGAAAAATAAAATTTAAAATGTTATTTTTTATTATATATATATAGTCTTTTAAAAAATAATTTTTTAAAAATATAAAATAATTATTATATATAAATTTAATTTTTTATAATAATTTTTTAAAATAATTATATTATAAATTAATGATAAATCATTTAATTTTGATATTTAATCTTAAAAATTTGAGATTAAAAGAGTTATCTATTTTATGAATTTAAGAATTGTAGTATAATTATATTTTATTAAAATTATAAAAGATAAATATTATCACTTAAGTATTATTATTTTTAATTTTTTTAAAATTAAGTATTTGATAAGATTTTAATAATATCATTTGAATTATTTAAATTTTATATTTTTGATCTTATTTCAGTATATTCAATATATTTTATTTCAGTATATTCAATATATTTTATATTTATTGGTGATTATCTTTTGAGTAATGGTAGAAACACTTTGAATTATACTAAAATATACGTTCTCTTAAATACTCCTTGTGCCATGCCAACCAACATAGACAAAGTTGAGCAATAACCAAAACAAAACAAAAAAAACAAAAAAAACCCGCAATATATGCTGTAACCCTGTCTTCAAGAAGCCCCGAGACCGACCATCCTTCGGAGCCCTCACCAATATTATGCTAAGGAAAAATGACAAGATTGTTGCTAGTGCAGACACCACATCAGGTCTCCATTTTTGAAACAACAAATTTATCAATGCTTTTGGGGGCACCCATGGTTTCAATCAAACTTTACTAACACCCGCGTCAGCACAAGGGGATGCGAATCCAAGTGAAAGAATAACAAATGCAACCGATCTTTTGGTGTTTCAATTCGAGGGTCATCGACGAGGATCAGAAAGAGTGCCAACTTGAAGGTGTCCAGTCCTGCCTACGTAATTTCAATTTATGGATACAGTTCTTTTTTGGCAAAATAACAAATACTAAAAAGTCTAAACCCACCTAATAAGCTCGCAGGAGTCCAATTTCTGGCTTGACTCCCAAATCGACTCTATTTGTTTGGTCTGGAGAAAAAGAATCAAGCACTTGTAAGGATGCAAATCAAACGGGACGGCAGGCTCTAGATTCAAAATTGTAAGCAAGCTAAGAAACTGGTTCTAGTCCTTACGGAATGATGTTTTCGACACGAAAAAGCATGCCCCAATAACAATGTAGCACAGCAACAGCACCAATCCCTTCAGGTAATGAGAACTACCATCCTGCAACAGAAAAAGGAATACGATTTTTCAGTGCATGGCAGACTAAGAGCAAAAGTAAAGGATGATCTTTTTACGCAGATGTACTGGTAAAGAAATTTGTAATTTTACCTGTAAAGTGAAGGCCGTTACAATTATTGATAAAGCAAGGGTTCCAGTCTCAACGAGATTGAAACTGAGATCCATGTCAACACCCACAATCCAAGAAACAATCACACACAACGGTACCTGTAAGCCATCACATTCAAGATACAGACACTCGGAGAAACTGTATACTTTCAATGACATTCTTCATGCTTCTGATATGAATTCTTACCACAAACATTGAAATTTGAGTTGCAGAACCCAAGGCAACTCCTAAGGATATATCCTGCAGTTATGCAAATAGTATCAAAGCTCAGCAAATTTTTTGGTTCTTCTGCCTTGAAAGCTAAGAAATTAATAAAATAATAAGGAATCTGTTCCGATGCACTGGAGAAATATCAATGGCAGGGTATAGCTCACCAGCTTGTTCTTGAAAGCAAAAATGATTGCTCCGGCATGTTCTGCAGCATTTCCAACAATTGGCAGCAAAATAATACTAATGAAGCTGATGGAAAGGCTCCAAGAATGCGAGGCTTCCTGATTTACCAGAAAACAATAATTTACTAAAACATAAAAAGAGGTATTTATCATTTCAAGTACAAAGACGAAAACAGAATTGACTAAACTTTGGGATGCCTATATTCATTTCAACAGCTATTGAATTTTGACATACTGAATTCCAATTGCTGTTCAGCCTGTTCTTGAAGGCAGAGTCCTTAGGTTGTAGTGAATGTATAGAGAAAGTTCCTATTTGTGTTCCCATAGACAAATTAGCGGCTTTCAATTTGCTTATTTACCTCTATGGTGGCCACAACATATTCTGATAACACAGCAATGAAGGCAGTCATCCCAACCAGCCAAACAATCCCACTCACAAATCCAATCACGGCTGTTTCTTCAATTGTATCATCATCACCATTCTCTTCCTGAATATCAGTCCAAGGCATAAAACCTTCAGTAAAATGTCATGCAGCCAAAAACAATGATATATATTAAGCTATTAAGCCACATTACATCAAATTGATCACAGTTGGAAAACATCAAATTTATCACAGTTGAAAAACAACTACCCATGAAAGAAAAAAAAAAGGGGGGGGGGGAAAATTGGAATGCCACCTCTTGTGCTTCAAATATCTCCCGGTGTGTCACCAATTGGAAGATAATGTATGCACCATAAGCAATCAGCATCACAATGCTACTCGATCTAGACAACTGGAGTGCTGGGACTACTGTGACAGTGGTGAAGGGCCCGGCAATGCGAAACAAGAGTGGCAGAACGTGGCACAATAATCCCAGAAGCAGTAACAGTATGTTCACGTCCGCTTGTTTCTGTTCAATTCAACAGTCAGTATGGCATGCGCATAAACCTTAGCAATGAAGCATTGGCCTTAACATGATAAAATTGGAACTGAAAATTGAGCAAATGAATGTGGAATATAGTGCTTACTCTTTCGTATTTTTGCTCCCGATGAATGTTGGCAATGCCACCGCATAAGAGAGAAGTCCCCAGAACCAAGAGCAAGTTTGAGAGTACGGAACCCAGGAGGGAATATTTCACCACTTCTAATTTGCCTTGGCATAGTGCAAATATAGCGATTATGAGTTCTGTAGCATTGCCGCACGTTGCATTCAAGAGACCACCGACTACACCACCAAAGCCGAAAAAAAACAAAAACAAAAAGATTTCAGTTTGTGAGCTAGTATATATGGTGCGTTTGACAGGCTTTCCGAGATTACGTGAAGAATTCAACATAGATAACGTGCATATGATTGAATTACGACAATACCTGTAGGACCAGTATAGAAAGCAACTTGCCTGCATTCGTTCGCAGCCGAAACCAAAAGAAAAGGCACAAAACAAACATCAATTTCGACACTATTGTTGCAAATTAAAGAGTGCAATCGCGAATTATAAAAAGGGAAAAGATGCTATGTGTACGTATTATACACACGTACAACCCTGGGAGAATTACATATTTAAATATAAAACTTCCTTACTCTGTGAGAAAGCTGACACGTTCTGCAAGTGGGGTAAGTCCAAGTAAGCTCAGACCGAAAATCCAAGGCTGGGCGCAAGAAAACGTTAAAACCATTTATAAAGGAAAAGAACCCACAAAGTCTGAACCATCGAAATTTTAATTTTAATTTTTTAAATTTTAACCCACGCGGGCAAGGACTTGGTGTCCTCGGGGGAGGTTGGGAGTTCCTCAAAAACTCCGTACGGTGTGGGTCAAGCTATACTAATTAACCCAAATAATTAATTAAGAACGAAAACCACTCACTCTTGGAAGGCCATAAAACTGGGCGAAAATGGCCAGTGGGATGGCAGGAAACAGAAGCGACAGTTTGGTCCCTAAAATGACTTCCTGAAAATCGGTCAGCAAGTTTCTGAGCATTCCGCATCGAATTTTGGATGCGAGATTCAGGTCCGATTTTTTCCTCAAGGAAGAGGACGACATGTTATGGGCAGTCCGGCAGCGGCGCATCTCCTTGCTCAAGTCCTTGGGGTATCCATTCTCCAAGAGCCACGGTTCCTGCGGCGTGCCCATTTCGGCGCAAGAAAACAAATGCCTACACCAACAACACAGAGTTTCTTCAATTCGAGAGTGCCGGACATGAGCGGGAGTGACGGCGTTATAAATGGGAGTTCTAGGCAACTTCGCGGAAGCTTACATTGTTTATCCTTTTGGTTTTTTGTCCTTATCAATTTCTATCATTTTTAGAGTACAGAAAAGGTACATGTACTGGCTCTTGCTCGGTACATGTACTGAGATTAATAAGAAAAAAAATGATTTTTCCTCCTAGTCAAGGGCAAATGTGGAGCCCACCAATCGTGTGGCATTGGAACGCCACTCGCCACCCGGGTTATTATGAATATATCGATTGTAATTTTAACCATTATTTATTAATATTTTTATTTAATTTTTAATAAAAAATTTATCATTTAAATATTATTAAATTTAAATAAATGTTTTTATATTTAATTTTAATATTAATAAATTTTAAATTCAATATTATATATTAATATAAATTTTATTTTTTTAAACTATCTAGATTAGTATAAAAAAAAACATTATCATAAATTATCATATCAGATAAACAGCCAGTGGAAGCAGTCGCAAAAATTCTCTGTCTTAAATTTATACACGAAAATGCGATTATAAAAAGTTACAAAAATCCAAAAAAAAAAAAAAAAAAAAAGAAAATCTTGCTCACGTGGGTTTCACTCTCAAATTCTCCGGACGCGAGTTCTGTTCTTCTGTCCTTCCGACCAAAACTAGGTGTAACGGCTAGCATTTGAATTTTCAATAGTCAGGTGCCAGTGCTGTTATCGTCTGCTTGTTATGATGATTACAAATCACCCCGCCGCATGCTCTCCTCGTTGCATTAATTATTAATTTAAATTTATTTAATTATAATGTTAAATTTTTAATATTTATTTTTTAATATTTATTTTTTATTAAAATATTTTTTAAAAATTTATATAAATATATAATTTATCAACAATAAATTAATAAAATATGATATATTTTGATTTTGAGTAATAATTTAAAAATTATATAAAATTATACATTTATACAAAATTTATAATTTGTATAACAAAATTTAAAATAATATATTTAATTTTAATATTAGTATATTAATTATTATTATATTATTATAAACTTTCTATAATATTATTTTAAATGCAAATTATTTTAAGTGATTATTTCAACTAATGAATTTTAACTAATAATTATTAATTTAAAATATATATATATAAATAAAAAAAACAAGATAAAGAGAAAAAGACGAAATAGGAAAAAAATTATAAAAAGAGAAAAATAAAGTAGAGAGAGAAAAATAATATAAAAGGAAAAAGAATAAAGTATGAGAGAAAGAGAAATAAATAGTATAAAGTGACATTAAAAAAGTAAATGATATTATGAATAAGAAATTAAAAGTTATAATTTATTTTGTATAAATTTTTAATTTTTTTTGTAAGAAATAATTTTAAATTTTAAAAAATTATAAATTAATTCACAAATATAATTTTTATTATCTATTTAAAAATAAATTTAAAAAAAATTTACCAATATCAATCAAACCATCAAGTGAGTCAAAAGGATTTTTTGAATTTTATTAATATATCCTTTTCAAGTCTCTCAAGATATGATATATGGTTTTCCCAAATAAATGACCGGGAAATTACTAAGCAGTCAGAGTTTGGTAGCAATTATGATATAAGTTCATAGGATTTCAGTGGTGATAGCATTGCTTCTGCATTCTAATAGTATGATAACAAGTCATTTTCCTTATTGTGTGCCACAAGATAAGAAGAATAAATAGAGAAACTAACCCACGTTGCAATTTTTGCTAACATCCATAGCACCAAACAGATGGGGGTTACAGCTTCCCGTATCAATGGATAGGAACCTTCTTAGAAATTTCCTTGACAATAACGGAAAACCGTTAGTAATTTCCATCCCAAACGCAAAAGATGTTCAAAATTCGAAACTAAAGAAAGTCCGAGAAAACAAAAAAAGGGTTGAGTAAAGACTCAGAGTCTTTGAAAATAGACAGTTGCATCAGCTTTTTACCGTCAAAGTAGTTGATCCAAGTATCAACGTGAGCTAGTTACTTTTTACTTGAAAATACTTACAGGCCTGCTGAAAACAAACTTCCCCGCGACAAGTAAAACCCATATACAAACACATGCTTCGTGGCAATAAAGACAAGACTGATTTACAGCAACCAGGGCAACATAACTAAGCCGTCCAATTGCCGGTACAAGTACGTACTGGTTTTAGATACGAAAATTGCCGATAGTGGTTTGCTTGAGCTTTAATTTTTAGCACCCCGTCGAAGAATAAATTTCACTCCCGTGTCTTCTCTAAGACGCGGAGAGTGGATACGTGATGACCCAAAAAGTGGAGAGTGGATACCTGAAAGCTTGCCCTCTAGCTAGATGTGACGGTGCACAGAATAAAGGGCCAAGTTACGGAAGGTGGAAAGAAATTTCCTCCAGAGAATACGTTAAATGTAACAAGCATTAAGTCCTATAAATATTTTTGGCAACCGCAGTTGGCAGAGTTACAATATGGTGGTCGTTTTGCTGCTGAAGACATTGGTCTTCCTGAGCAGCTCATTTTGACTTGAAAACCATACGGAAGCGCAGTTGAGCTTTTTGTTCAATATCATGTCCAGCCATCTCCTTGATCGTGAATGGTTGTAGTTACGTGCGCGTGAAAGCAAGATGCTCTTGGATGTTACAGGTTGGTATCTTATATTTTTGCGAGAAAGTTGTAGTCCATCCTTTTTTTTTGGTCTTTTTACCTGTCTTTTTCTGCTCTTCTAATCTTATTTCAACCCAATTGTTGGCAATTAAAATGTTCTTTTTTACTATAAATTTGAAGAGCAAAGCCCAATATAATTACTCCAGAAAAACTTTGAAGGTTTACTAATCTGTATTAGTGCCTCCCAATTTTAAGCGATAAATCTTCACAAAGATGGGTCTTTCCTCTTTTTTCGCATTTTTGATTTTTCCGGCGAGGAAAAGAGAAGCAATGGAAATGCCACGATCATGTTTCTATAACATTAAAGTGGCCTCCAGGCAGGCAATCATGAAATTCGAGTGAAAATTATTTTTTGGTTTCAAATCAAACTTTTGCATTGGCTCTATTGTCATCGCAGCGGGGTGGCTTCTTCAATGCATGACATGTTTCCATTGCCATGTGCACCGTCCAGCTTCCCGTAATATCTCCTCCTCCTATGTCACTAGCTTCAATCCAAAAAAAAAAGCCACAATTTTCGGATATGCTTTCCCATGCATCTCAGTCCGGATAACCTTGGCCTCACAGTGGTTCTTGCGTACGGCTAAATCAACCCCACAGATAGCTTCCTGGAAATTTCATTCGGCCACGCAAAATTCCAATGATTTGTATCAAAATATGTTAAGTCCATAAGTTACAAAGTTCCAGAGAATTGATCCGTGCTTCCATCTGTGTGTGTGCTTCCATAAGTTACAACCTTGGCCACGCGTAACCGAAAGTGTATTGATTGTCCCAAGTTTCTTGTCGCTTTCTTTTCAAAGATACTGGAAATCAAATTTTGTGTGGACTGTGTCGAGTATTGTGAATCATGTTGATACAGCCCAACTGGCCGATTCAATTTCCACAAACTCTCTTCCGCCTAGCCGGGAAAAGCAAGTAATGGTTGAACGGTCAGGCCGGCGGCCCCACGTCTCTTGTTTGATTAGTTGCGATTTGTTAGATGAGTGAAACATTGCAACTCTTTCGATTCAAGTACAGCTTTATTGTCGTCATATCCGATCGTGGTTGTGGTGTCGGAGTAGCATGATGCTTGTCCATTAACGTGTCCATGGGTGGTTAAAATTATATTCGGATGACCACTTTTTACACAAGAGAGATACAAAATGGACTGATGAATTGGGCCGTGCGTACCCAGGAGTGGTTTGGGTGTCACAATCAACCAAGCCAACCTCAAAACTGCGTATTAAAGCTTGTAAAAGTTTGCTTACTGACTCGCCAAGTACCATGACGAAAATCATGGACACCCAACACAACCGGAATAAATATTATGGATGTTTTCAAAAATCATAACTGGAGGAATACCGTAAGGAGTTTCAGCCGACTAAACGTCAAAAAGTCTTTTTCTCCCGGATGCATTTACTTGCGTGCTGAGAAGAGAGAATGTCCAGGAAGACTCCAAAGAAACCATTGCAATCGTGCACGTTTGTGGGGCCTGCCGGGATGGGCGCATGGTGAGCGCGTGCAAGAGTGACCTGGAGGGGAGGACAGCATTCAGATTGGATTCATATCATTTGCGTACAAATTTTTGTAAACTCTCCTGCGTGCAAGCACACAGTTATTCCGAAAAGCATCCCGCGAGAGTAGAATTTTGCCCTTCAAACAGAGGGCCAAGAGTATCGGTGAGAAGTCTAGCTTTTCTCCCGTTGCAAAATAAAGTTGGCAAATGGTAGACTCGCGCCTTACGGGAGGAAGGGCCGGCTTAATTAATTCCATTCACCCTGCAGTTACGAGCAATGTTTTGCTTAATTTCCCGATAATCATTGGCCGATGTTGCGATGCATAGTTGAAATGATTTGTGGAGGAAAATGGACGAAGCTCCCGTTCCGCGCCGAAGATACTAATTGTTTCTTAGACATATTGATTTGATCCATTCCGGGAATACTATGCCTCCCCTCCACGTTGCTCTGACGAAACTCTGAATTGTTGGGGGGCTTCATGGCCCAGTCGTGTGACCTACTGGCCCTGCATGGTCAAGGCCTCAATGTGGCAAGGCCTTCTATTGTGGAATCGAATAATTTTCTTTTCGTTTCGCAATCTTGTTTACCAAACCATATGGGGGCCTGTGTGTCGTCGAACAACAAACTGGCCTGTCTATGAGTCAATGGTGTAACAAGCTCAGCAAGAAAAACACCTTTCTACTGAACAAAAACTGAAAAAAGAAAAGAGAAGAAAAAACGAAAAACACCTCTCTGCATTACTATTTACCGACAGATGGTGGCACGAGAATCATCACATTTATTGTACCACAAAATTATAACTAAATTTGGTGACTTCGGAACCACCACAGGCTTCCCTTTAGTCAATGACCTTTTTAGAAAACTCTTCTTCGGAACTAGAAGTCCAAAAATTCATGGTCCATCAATTGTGAAGCTGCCCGTTTATAAGATGGAAGATGATCTGCCAATTAGAAACGGACAGAACGACAGAACGGGTTGGTGGAATTATTGAAACATTAATGAATTTGACAGCTATGAATATACCTCATTTTTACTTGTAGACCATTAGTAGTTCTCACAAAATACTAATATGATTTTATTTTATTTTATTTTATTGGGTGCATCGAAAAATAAAGTATTAAAATGATATTTTGAACTAGAAATTGTTATGAATCACCATAACACGTTAGCCTGTATACTTGTACTTACTTATAATATA